>JAJPUD010005300.1:118973-163191 GCA_023553655.1 Myrmecobius fasciatus
CTGCAAAGAGTGATAATTTGGTTTCCTCATGACCTACTCTAATTCATTTAATCTCTTTTTCTTGTCTTATTGCCAAGGCTAGCATTTCTAATACAATATTGAATAGTAATGGTGATAGTGGGCAACCTTGTTTTGCCCCTGATCTTATTGGGAATGGTTCCAGTTTATCACCATTACATATGATGCTAGCTGATGGTTTTAAATAGATGCTACCAACTATTTTAAGGAAAAGTCCATTAATTCCTATTCTCTCTAATGTTTTTAACAGGAATGGATGTTGGATTTTATCAAATGCTTTTTCTGCATCTATTGAGATTATCATATGTTTCTGGTTAATTTGGTTATTAATATAGTCAATTATGTTAATAGTTTTCCTAATATTGAACCATCCCTGCATTCCTGGTATAAATCCTACTTGGTCATGGTGTATTATTCTGGGAATGATTTTCTGTAATCTCTTTGCTAATATTTTATTTAAGATTTTTGTATCAATATTCATTAGGGAGATTGGTCTATAATTTTCTTTCTCTGTTTTTGTTTTACCTGGTTTGGGTATCAGTACCATGTCTGTATCATAAAAGGAGTTTGGTAGAAGTCCTTCATTCCCTATTTTTTCATATAGTTTATATAAATATTGGAGTTAATTGTTCTTTAAATGTTTGGTAGAATTCACATGTAAATCCATCTGGTCCTGGGGATTTTTTCTTAGGGAGTTGATTAATGACTTGTTCTATTTCTTTTTCTGAAATGGGACTATTTAAGTAATTTACTTTCCTCTTCTGCTAATCTGTTAATTCTGTTAATTCTGTTAATCTATATTTTTGTAGATATTCCTCCATTTCACTTAGGTTATCAAATTTATTGGCATAAAGTTGGGCAAAGTAACTCCTGATTATTGCTCTAATTTCCTCTTCATTGGTGGAAAGTTCTCCCTTTTCATTTTTGAGACTAACAATTTGATTTTCCTCTTTCCTTTTTCTAATTGAATTAACTAGAGGTTTATCTATTTTGTTGGTTTTTTCATAAAACCAACTTTTAGTTTTATTTATTAATTCAATAGTTTTTTTACTTTCAATTTTACTAATCTCTCCTTTTATTTTTAGGATTTCTAATTTGGTATTTAATTGAGGGTTTTTAATTTGTTCTTTCTCTAGCTTTTTTAGTTGCAAGCCCAATTCATTGATTTTCTCTTTCTCTATTTTATGCAAATAAGCATCTAGAGATATAAAATTTCCCCTTATTACTGCTTTGGCTGTATCCCACAAATTTTGGTATGTTGTCTCATTATTGTCATTCTCTTGGATGAAATTAGTAATTGTGTCTGTAATTTGCTGTTTCACCCATTCATTCTTTTTTTTTTTTTTTTTGCTGAGGCAATTGGGGTCAAGTGACTTGCCCAGGGTCACACAGCTGTTACGTGTCTGAGACCAGATTTGAACTCAGGTCCTCCTGACTTCAGGGCTGGTGCTCTATACACTGCGCCACCTAGCTGCCCCCCATTCATTCTTCAGGATAAGATTATTTAGTTTCCAATTGCTTTTTGGTCTATTTTCTCCTGGCCTTATATTGCATGTGATTTTTATTCCGTCATGATCTGAAAAAAATACATTTACTATTTCTGCCTTCCTGCATTTGATTTTGAGGTTTTTGTGTCCTAACACATGGTCAATTTTTGTACAAGTTCCATGGACTGCTGAGAAAAAAAGTAAACTCCTTTCTGTCTCCATTTAATTTTCTCCAAAGATCTATCATACCTAACTTTTCTAACATTTTGTTTACCTCCTTAACTTCTTTCTTATTTATTTTGTGGTTTGATTTATCAAGTTTTGAGAGAGGGAGGTTGAGATCCCCCACTATCATAGTTTTGCTGTCTATTTCTTCTTGCATCTCTCTGAACTTTTCCTCTAGGAATTTCCATGCTATACCACTTGGTGCATATATGTTTAGTGTTGATATGGCTTCATTGTCTATGGTACCCTTTAGGAAGATATAATTTCCTTCTTTGTCTCTTTTAATTAAGTCTATCTTTGCTTTTACTTGGTCTGAGATCAGGATTGCTACTCCTGCTTTTTTTTGTTCACCTGAAGCATAATAGATTCTGCTCCAGCCTTTTACCTTCACCCTGTATGTATCTCTGTTTTAGATGTGTTTCTTGTATACAACATACTGTTGGATTCTGGTTTTTAATCCAGTCTGCTATCTGCTTCTGCTTTAAGGGAGAGTTCATTCCATTCACATTCACAGTTAAAATAACTAATTCTGTATTTCCTGCCATCTTATTTACCCTAGCTTATGCTTTTCTCTTTCTTATCCCTTTTCCCTCCTTCCTACTATTTTGCTTTTGATAACCACTTCCCTCAAACATTCCTTCCCCTTTAGAGCCCCACCCACCCCTTTTCCCCCCCTTTCCTTCCTGTTTCCTTATAAGTAAGTCTATTATTCCCTCAGAGCCAAATCTGATGAGATGGAGAGTAACCCAATTCACATTCCCCTCCCTTTTTTCCCCTCAATCATTATAGGTTTTCTTTGCCTCTACATGTGATGTAATTTCCCTTATTTTTCCTCCTTTTCCTCTTCTTCCAGTGTTATCCCTTTTCTATCTCTAATTTCTTTTTCAGTTTATCATATCATAATAATTATAAAATCACAATAATCATATCATAATAATCATAAAATCACAATAATCATATCATAATCATAATGTAATAATAGATTCATAAAATCAATCCTCATTCTATAAGTATCTATAACATAAATATAGTTCTGAAGAGTTTTTTTTTTTTCTTGTTACCTTTTTACGTTTCTCTTGTGTTCGTAGATCAAATTTTTTGTTCGGTTCTGGTCTTTTCAGTAGAAATAGGTGAAATTCTATATCATTGAATGACCATCTTCTTCCCTGGAAGATAATGCTCATTCTAGCTGGGTAACTTATTCTGGGCTGTAATCCAAGTTCCTTTGCCCTTCGGAATATCTGATTCCAGGCCCTTCAATCCTTCACAGTAGAAGCTGCTAGGTCCTATGTGATCCTAATTGTGGCTCCCCAATATTTAAATTGTTTCTTTCTGGCTTCTCGTAATATCTTTTCCTTGGTATGATAGTTCTGGAATTTAGCCACGATATCCCTGGGGGATTTAATTTTTGGGTTTCTTTCAGGAGGTGATCGGTGGATTGTTTCAAGGAGTATTTTGCCTTCTGGGTCTAAAATATCAGGGCAGTTTTCTTTTATGATTTCCTGGAAGATAGTATCTAGGTTCTTTTTTTCATCATGGCTTTCAGGAAGCCCTATTATCCATAGATTTTCTCTATCTTTTCATTTTTTTGTTTTTGTTTGACTGATTCTTGAAGCGTTGATGAGTCATTCATTTCCAATTGTTCAATTCTAATTTTTAATGTCTTATTTTCTTCAGTTACTGTTTTTAGTTCCTTTTGCAATTGACCAATTACATTTTTTTGTTCATTGCATTCTTTTTCCATTTTTTCTGTTTTATTTTGCAGTGATCCCATTTCGTTTCCCCATGTTTCTTCTAACTCTCTTTTAAGATTTTTTATGCAATCTTCAAAGAAAGCCTTGTGACATGGAGACCAGTTTATGTCTCTCTTTGGGGCTTTTTCTGGAGTTGCTTTACCTTTAGGGGCCTCAGGATTTGAGGTCTGTTCTTCCCTCTCTCCATAAAAGTTGTCTATGGTGAGAGCTCTTTTTGGTTTTTTATTCATTTTTTTAAAGGTGTGAGGTCTGTTTAAGGCAAAGGTGGGACAGCTCCTTTAATTTGCCCTGGGGCAGTTCTGCTGATTGAGTTATTTCAGGAACTGGGCAGTTCTGCTGATTGAATTATGTCAGGTGCTGGGCAGTTCTGCTGATTGAATTATTTCAGGTACTGGGCAGTTCTGCTGATTGAATTATTTCTGGTGCTGATCAGTCCTGCTGACTGATTGATTGCCCTAGGGTGTTGTGTGATGGCAGCTAGGTCTGATGCTCATCAGGGGTTCAGTTGTTCACAATCTACCCCCCACAAAAGGCAGACCCTCCAAACCACCTGCCCTCAATAAGGACAGATTGGCCCAAGAGGCCCCCAGAAGACTCCCAGGTGTGTGAAAACACAATGCTCCCACTCCTGTTCCAACTCCTGTTCCAGCTCCCTGCTCCAGCTCCCTGCCCTGGTCTTCCTGTGCTGCAGTCTGGGTTCAGCAGACCACCCCCTGCCCAATTAAAACAGACCTGTTTTGAAGTTCTTCCAGAGTATCTTCTTCTAGAATCGGGTTGCCTCCAGATATTGTGGATTTTTTTGCTTCAAAATCAGTCTAGAGGCTTCATATGTTGTTGGTTTGAGGGAACTACCCCTGCTTTTTTTGTTATTCACTTGAAGCATAATACATTCTGCTCCAGCCCTTTACTTTCACTCTGAATATATTATTATGCTTTAAATGTGTTTCTTGTAAACAGCACATTGTTGGATTCTGGCTTTTAATCCAATCTGCTATCTGCTTCTGTTTTGTGGGAGAGTTCATTCCATTCACATTCACAGTTAAAATAACTAATTCTGTATTTCCTGCCATCTTAGTTACCTTAGATTATGCTTTTCTCTTTCCTATCCCCCTTCCTTCCTCCCTAGTATTTTGCTTTTGTTAACCACCTCCATCAAAGTTCTTTCCCTTTATAACCCCACCCCCTTTTTTACACCTTTCCCCTAATTCTTCTGTTTTCCCTTCTATTGGTCTTTCCCTTTTTTCCTCCTTTCCCTCCTATTTCCCTATAAGGTGAGACAAGTTTCTTTGTGATACCAAATATGTCTGTTATTCTCTCTTAGAGCCAAATCTGATGAGAGTAAGATTCACACAATGCTCATCCCCCTCCTTTCTTTCCCTCAATTATAATAGGTTTTCTTTGCCTCTTCATGTGATACAATTTCCCTTATTTTACCTCTTTTTTCCTCTTCTTCCAGTGTTATCCCATTTCTACCTCTAATTTCTTTTTTATATTATCATAATAAAATCAATTCATACCCTTACTTTCTCCTCTTTTCTACTGCTCCAGAGCATTGAGAAAAAATTTCGAACTATCTGACAAACAGGATACAGGCTATTTGATAAAATGGCAAAGAGGCTAGCATTTATAAGATAGATTTTTATGTGGGTTCACTAAGTTCAGTAAGCACATAGGTGATAGGTCCTATATGAACCTATATGGAGTGAACTATTCAGATGTTTACATTGGAGCCAAGATACTAATTTCTTGCCAGTCCTCATCTCTTCAAAAAACTACAGAATATTCTTAGTCTTTTTCTAAGAATTATGATTATGTCTTTCTGACACCTGTATTTCTCTCTAACCATTTTGTCTACCCAAATGGCTCTCCTTGTCTCTTTTCCATAGAGATACCTTCTCTATAAAGCCTCTTAAAATTGGGAGAGAGAAGATATTCTCCAAACTAGCCTGAGCCAATTTTGGGCCATTTTGCTTTATGCTAGTAATAGTTGTCCTGTTCCCTGTATCCAGCAGGTATCTTCTCTGGATGTCTCACTCAGGTCAGGTCAGTCCAGAACAAAGTTTCCCTAAGTTGGGAGTCTTGGTTCTCAAATGTGGAAACTCCAGGATGTCTCACCCCTCATACCACAAGTAGCCAGAAAAGCCAGGTTTGGGTGTTTACTCAATCCAGGCCTAAGGCTCTGGCAAAAGACAAGGGAGCAACTACAAGGCATCTAGTTTCAAGGAGACTAGAATTTTTCTTAAATTATATGGAGAGATTGACCCATTGCTGGATGATAGTGAAATCAGAATGACAATGTGTAAAGAGGTCTAGGGAAAACAAAGGGAGAACGATGCATGATTGAAGCATGTCTAACAGGTGAGTTGCCATTTATTTCAGCCATATAACCAACTATTAACTGTCTTTGTGTCTTTAGGCAAATGTGTGTCACTGAACCTGTTTCCTCAACTGGAAAATGGAGATAACAACACCTTCCCTACTTAACTTGTAAAGACAAAATAAGGTAATGGATATGAAAGTTCTTTGGAAACTAAAATATACTATGTAAATATAAATTTATTACTACATAAAGATTTATACCTGTATTATAAAAATAATATCTCCCTCAGAAAAAACCTAGATTGGAAGACAGTCAAAAATCAAAGTTTAAGCATAAATATTATTCTGTTTCTTCCTCACTCCCATGCCTTTCATTATAAAGGGCCAGAAAAAATATGGAACAAGGGCTCCATGGTGTGTTGAAGAGATGGTATAGGAAGGGTCAAGCTAAAGGGAAGTATACTGCTTTTACCTCAGAAGTTCTAACTCCCCAGCCTTATTAGCCTTTTCTACCAGATCCTGTTCAGCATGCTGGGCATGCCATGACTACTCCTTATTACATGTCACAATTAGTCCAAACTGCCTCATACCTAACAGGCCATTCATAAGGGTTTCAAGGCTGAGGAACAGAAGCATATCATCATAGACTTATAGGTGGAAGGTACCTTAGAAGTTATCTGGTCAAACTCCTCACTGTAGAGATGAGAAAACTGAGACCTAGGGAGATTGTGACTAGTTCAAGGCCATGCAAGGAGTAAATGACAAAAATGGGAATAGAATTGAGGTCTTTTAAACTTCAAATCAGCATACTTTCTACACACACACACACACACACACACACACACACACACACACAGAGAGAGAGAGAGAGAGAGAGAGAGAGAGAGAGAGAGAGAGAGAGAACCAGGCTATACATCTCCTTTTCACACATGAGCCCATTTTTACTGAATGTACTATTGGAAAAAAATCAAGCATTTAAAGAATGTGTCTAGAGGGCATTAGGGATAAAGAGTCAAAAGCTTCTGAAAGCACTTACTGTATAAGAATAGTATACAGAGTAAGAGCAGCAAAGTTGTCTCTTTCAAGCATTGACATTCCTTACTAATCAGTTCTCATCTCCAGGGGTTCTTATCTTCAGCCCTAGTATTGCTGCTCCCCACTCAAGTATTGGAAAATGCCCTTTAGCCCAGTGCCCAAGCACTCTCCAGGATCCCATCCTGTGTTCTGACTTTGTCCAATACTGCAAAATTCAGCAACAAGGAGCATGATCCTACTCAAACGCAATGACTTTCTGGAAAGCCATTGGAGTGGTCCCTTGGAATGGCAAATAGTCATGGGGGAAGACAGAGGAAGATGAAGAAATCTCTTCAGCGCCAGCTCAGTGTTGAAAATTGGGGCTTATCAGGAAGACTGATAACTAATGATGAATTTTGATTTATTATTTCTAGTTCCTCTTTTAGGTCTTTACCACCCTGTTCTTTGCTAAGTTTCAGAATTCACAAAACATTTTTCCTTCTTTTTTGCCTCAGCTGCTCTGGCCCAATGTCATTGAAGAAATTATGGGAGTCAATCCCTAATGTTTCTGCTTACCTTGGTCACAGCTACAGCCTTAGATCATACCACTAGAAGCTGCTAAATAGAACCTCACCTAGTTCCTAGGCACTGGACACTTTGAGAAAGGTAAATCTACAGCTGATGAACTATGTCAGGCATACCTATTAACCAAAACAATGGAAGAAAGAGACCTTTTTAGGAGAGAGAGGAAAAAGTTGGGACTGAGTTTTGTGTACTGGGGTATTCACTGTCCTAAAAATCCCATGTAATAGTTGACAAAGCCAAAGGAGTTGTTCTTATAAAATAGGACAAAGGCCAAAAGCCCTCTAGAAATCCACAACTAATCAATCTCTTCTGATTCAGCCTCAAGGATACCAAGGCTATGGGGCTCATTCAACCAAGCATTACTCATTTATGATGAACACAGAATTATGCTCATTCTGTTAGTTGCACATATCCTACATCACACACCTCTGTCCTTTCCCTATTTGCATAGCAGGACTCATCAGAAACAGTTATCCTTCACACGAAGACTAACCTTACAAAGTCATTGACATCTTGTCTTTTCCTTGGTGCCATAAGCTTTTTGAAGTCAGAAATTGTTTGACTTCTGGGCATCACTTGCAGCTCATAGGGACAGTGTCTTAAATATGACAGATATACAATTGTTTGCTGATTCACTGGGCACCTGGAGTTCCAGGGATGCCCTCTGTACAGCAATTAAAAGAAAGTTTACCAGCTCTAGCAGTCCCCTCTATCATTCTTTTCTTTTTTCCCTCCTCTTCCTCTTTTCTTTGCCCCTATTGGAGCAAATTACAGGCAACTTTCTTGTGACAAGCTTCCCAATCTTGGTCTGTTGGTCAGTTGATAAGATCAACAGCCAAGGACTTAGAAAAACCTGGTGTACAGAGCTTTCCTTTGAACATGTGTTTGCTGCCTATGTTTCCTTCTTGTTACTATTCCAGACCTTTCCACCATCCTCTACTACAGAGCTTTAAGTCTTGACTCAGTTTTCTCCTTGGTTGCCAGTCATCACTGGATGGTCCGCTGGATCCATGCCATCTGCTCCCGCTCCTCAAGTCCATACTCTCAGTGAAGAATCCATCTAGCTGTTGGATCTATTGGTCCAAGGATCCTTCCAACTTTTGTCAGCTATGTCTCTCTGGATTTATGGAAGACATATTGGCCCCATCAAGGCTCTAGTTCTTTGGAGAGCCGAGAAAGTTCTTGCTGGTTGTCAATGACCTTCAGCTGCTGGATATATGCCCGGGCACCTGCCAGATTTCGGGCACTCAAGGATTGCTCTGAATCTGTTGGAAAAATGCAGATCAAGAGGCCAATGGATCTTTCAGTCTTTTTAGATTCCCCCACCACGTTTGAAAATCAGATTCTCCTTATAGCTTCTGTCTCAGCCTCACTCAAATTCCTCTCCAAACCCAAGACCCCCAGAAACTTTATTTCCCTTTTCTGCTCCCTCAAGTCTCCAGAATCCTGTTTACTCTCATATTTCCAAGCCATCTATCTCCCTGTCCTTCATCTGGATGTATCCCCCACATTCCCACAATCATCTTACAAGTAGAAATCCTCAGAGCCTGGCTATCCTCATGTATGTGGGAGACTCGGCTTCGGAGAGGTGACAGAGGCACTGGATAAAGATAAGAACAAGAATCAAGGAGATGTCAGTGATTGAGCCCCTGATAAGAAAGGGTTGAGAGACAAAGGAAAAAAGGAAAAGGACAGAAGACCTAACCCCAAGATAGGGTGAGGACTGAAAAGGAATGGACAATACTAGTTTGGGAATCAGAAGATCTCTGACACTTACTACTTATTGACCTTGAGCAAGATACCTAAATCTCCCTGGACCTTAGTTTCCTCATGGTTTTTCCTCATATAAAATAAAAGGTTTGGAGTAGAGCAGGGGTTCTTAACCTTTTTTGTGTCACGGATCCCTATGAAAGTCTAGTGAAGCCTATGGAGTCCTTCTCAAAATGATGTTTTTAAACATATAATGAAATACATAGTATTTCAAGGGAAACCAATTACATTGAAATACAACTATAAAATATTTCTAAAAACAAATTCAAAGACCATGAGCAAATGGTTGGATATGAATCCATGACTGTAGATTCCAAAGTTCTAATTGGTTTTTTGAGGTTTTTAGGCTGAAAGCAAAGATCCCTGGTGGTAGCTATACATATACTAAGGGTATATGGAGGATATCTTTAAAGTCTCTCTTCTGTAATACTTAAAACTGGGAGAAAAGGAAAGAAAGATAGAACTGTCCTAGTTTTTTCTTACCAGAACTTTGGCTTCGACAGTGATGCAATATTCGTACAGTTCTGGCCATCATACGCTGGGAGCAATAAAAACAGGAGTAAGGAAGGATCTCTTAAACAACTCAATTACCCCAACCCCACTCCCTAGACAGGAAGCTGAAATATTTAAATTGCTGTCAGATTTATTGGGTGTCCTGGAGAGAATATTGTCCTATGCCAGGTTACTTGTGATAAGAAAGATAGAAGAAATTGGGGCACTTTCTCTTAGGGAAATGGGTGAAAGTGAGAAAAGAGATAACACCGAGGGAGGTATATAAAAATTAGTACACACATACTTTTTAATCATTGATTTCAATGATGTACAGAATTTCCTTTACCAAATGCACATTGGCATTTGCTCCAGAAAATTATCCTCTGAAAGAGTTGCATGGGGCATGGTAAGTGATAGGTCATGGAGCAATTATGTGTCTGAGGGAGGACTTGAAGTCAGATCTTTATTCACTCTGATATACTACCTTTCAGTATTCACACACACACACACACACACACACACACAACTATATGCCTATATACCTAACATAAATGAATAGATTATCCCCTTCCCCCAATTAAATTCCAATGCCTCATGGTGGAATGAGGATGGCCTAGGTTTTTGCAGGTTGTTATGACTTCAAAACTCACCTGGCTGGAAGGTTCTACTAGCAAAAAAGGCTTCAAATAAAAGCCTAGCAACAGTCTACCTCCTGAAACTCTGCTAGCAAAACTAAGTACAGAAAGATTTATCACTAGAAGTCTAGTTATCAGTAATGGATGATTCTGACCTAAGTGATCCACCAAAGGGCTTATTAACATATGAAGTTATGTGATCTCCCTTAATATCAATGAAATTACAAAATAATTTAATCATATAATAATAGATACTTTTCATTTTATTGTTAAAATACATGGCAAATGTTTCAAGTATTTATATTATTAAAAGTAAGTTTTGGAAAGAATTGGAAATTAGGAGGAAATTGCTGAAAAAATAATGGTATATAAACACACAACCATATATTATTGTGATTATTGCCCTAAAAATGACAAGTATGAAGAATTCAGAGAAAGTTGAAGATTTGTATGAAACGATTCAGAGTAAAATGAGCACAATCTGAATACTGTGCACAATATTTACAATAATAAAGGAAATAACATTTAATAACTTCAGAACTCTAATCACTATACTGACCAATCGAGATTTCAGAGAGAAGATAGTGAAATGTATCTCTACTTTCTTGGCAGAGAGCTGGTAGATTAGCGGTATAGAATGAATCATATATTTTTGTTGATTTTTTTTTTGCTCGACTATGCTTTTCTAAAGGAGGGATCTATTTGGGGAGTGGAGAGTCTTTGGCAATTGGTTTATCTCCTAAACTTCTAGTGCCCACTTTTATTCTTATGTATCTCAGTGTTACTCCTTCAATGTCATATTCCAGATCTGCCTGTCCCTTATTCTGTGCACCTGGAATTACTACTCTAAAATTAACAACTCCTTCCCTTTCATTTTATTCCTCTTCCTCTCATGCTTTTTTCATCTTCTAGCATTCAGAAAAACCTGGCTGTCTCTCTACCCCCAATCCTCATTACACTGCATCTTTATAAGTGTTAATTATACTTTTGTTTATACTACAGAATTACTAATCCCAGAGAAAGGGTCAAAATATTCCCTTCGCTAATTTCAGACTCTTCTACTTCAAACACTCTGTCATCGATCCTTCAAAATATCTATCCAAATTTATCCCCAATTCATAGCCTAGTGGTTTCTAATAGTTCCTAGAACATTCTCTCTCTTGTCTCAATGCATTTGGCACCTGGATCATTGTCTCCTTCTCTATTCCAATTATTGCCTTTATAGAGACTATAATACATGAGACATTACAAAAATATATTTAGCCATCTAGTTCCTCAATTTATTGAATTCTCGTCTTACTTTTTAACGCCACCTAAACTTATACATGTTGTAGTTGTGTAGATGCCATCATCTACAGATATTCTACTTCCATAATCAAAAAATCCAAAATTCCTTTATTCATTCATAATCTACTCTCATATCCATTCTTCATCCACACCATCACTTCTAATTCCTCTTCCAATGTATCCACAATATAACCTCTAATGATCTCTGTGCTCATTAACTGTGGGCATACTTTTAAAGTTTTCTTTAGGTCATCACCTCTACTCTGGCTTCTTTCTTGTACCTTCCCATGGGCTCTTAATACCATAAGGCTACCCTTTATTTATCCAAGGTTTCTCTTCTTTTCTAAAAATTAAAAGTACCCTCTCCTCTCAGAATTTCAACTGGGAATTGCTCCAAATACTAGGCTGAAAAAAAATCATGACCATTAGCCATGAGTTCCCTCTTTTCCCTTTTTTTTAATCTCATATCCCTTGACCACCACTCTTCCCCCCATCTCCACAATTTATTTTATTACACTAAGTTTCCTATAAACAGGTAACCTTTCTACTCACCAAAGCCAGCATCCAACAATCTTTGATCTCACCTGCTTCTACATTCTCTAGCAAATTGCTATTTATCCACTATTATCTTTCCTTCTCCCCCACTTAACACTTTCTATTCAGGAGAGGCATCTTGATGTAGTGAATAAAGTGTTGGACCTAGAATCAAAAAGGCTTGGGTTCAAAACTGATAGTTACTAACTTTCTAACTCTGAACAATAATTTTCCCTTTAGAGTCTTGGTTTTCTCATCTGTAAAATGATGGGACTAGACAAGATGATTAAGGTGACTCTAAATCTATAACATCATCTATTGGATACTTCCCAGCTTCCTAAAAACATGCCCAAATTCCCCCATCCTTAAACAATTCTTAATAGATCTTACTATTCTCACCAGCTATAACTCTCCTTCCTGTCTTCAAGAAACTCATACTTCAAGAGGGAGAAGGAACAACACACAAATAACTATGAACATAAAATAGAGTTTAAATGGAAGATATAGATCCAGTACTGCATCATTAACTATATTAACTATATAATTTTCTTGAATGGGATGTCCTGTAGGCATCTCAAACTCAACATAATAAAAAAAGAACTCTTTATCTTTTCCCTCAAACCCATCACTCTTCCCAACTTCCTTATTACTGATGAATATAATCGTCCTTCCAATCACCTAGATTTACAACTCTGGAATCATCCCTTTCTCATCACTTTCACTCACCCCACACATCCAAATCAGTCACCAAATATTGTCATTTCTATCTTCACAATATTTCTCATAAGTGATATTCCATCTCTTTTCTCTTTACCTTTATAAAGATGGTCCCTCAAGCTTATAATACTCGCCTTCCTCACATCTACAATTTCTGGTTTCTTTTTGACTCAATTCAGGTGTCTTCTTCGTAAGATCTTTTCCTCTTTCCCCAGCTGCTAGGTTATCTTATATTTGCAATATACATATTTGCATTTGTCTCACCAATTAATTATAATTTAAATATAAGTTTTCTGAAGGGAGGAATGGTTCACTTTTGCCTTTGTATCTTCATGTCTAGCACACTGCCGATACTCAAGAAATATTTGACTGATTGACAATAATGAAAAAAAGAGAAGTGCAGAAAGAAAATATTTTAAAGGAACAGTAGTAAGTGCAGTGAGAAATTTACATGAGAAATTCAGAGAAATACGGGAAGGTTTTTATGAACTGATGCAGAGAAAAATAGAACTGTGAACAATGATATAGAATGACTATAATAATGTAAATCAAAAGATAATTAAAAGGATATCTGATTCTGGGTAAATTAAAAAAAAACATTGAAGATTAGATAATTAAATACCTCTTCCCTCACAAAAGAGAGACAGGGCACTACCAGGCCAGAATAGTATATGCATTCAGTGAACATGTTTTAACCTGAATTTTGCTTAAATATTTTTATCATGAGGTTAAGTTCAATTGAATCAGGGTTGGGTTTGGGGGAAATGGCTAGTAGGTTAAGACAAAAGTTAATTAATTAAAATGTATCTTAATGACAAAAAAAAAACTGGTTCATGACTTTTCTCATTTTCAGTTTCTGGTTTCTGAGGTTTTTTCCTATCTCAACCTAGACTCCAAAACTAGATCCCTACTTTCCCACACTCACCATCTTCTCAAAGTTGATGAGACTGTCTACCAATGTACGGTTTCCCTCATGGATGAAGGTCATGTCTGCAGGGAGCTATAGATCAGTATTCAAAAGTTCCATACATTTTGTTCTCCTATGTTTATCCCAGGAAAGATTAAAAAGAAAAAAAAACAGCCAGGAGTTCCCCAAACCTACCTCCCACTTCCATTCCCCATCATATTCCTTACCCTCTCCCCTCCCACTGAAGGAAAGTTAGATTCCAATGTATTTACCTTTGAGGAGGAGGGGCATAAAGGGGATGATGGGTGGGGACAGCTTGGTAAGTGCCAATCGATACACACGATGATTCCAAGATGGGTCCTGATATAGAGTTCGCAAAAAGCATAAAGATCCTGTATACACCATATATCATCACCCTTAGATTTTTAGCATTATTTTATGTGATATACCACCACACGGTATAACACTGTATGAGTAACTTTGATGGAAGATATTGAAAACCACCAGATACCTTCACCCAAATTATAGAACCAGACAGCCCTCTTAGAGGTAGAGGTTAGTTGCTGTTCAGGGACAGAGAGGGATAAAAGAGAAAATCTGAGAGTTCAGATTCCTGAGGATGGTTTCTTTTTGACAGTTTCAAGGATTGGAGTTGTTATAGTTCCTCTGCATGAAACCACTACTAAACAATATCAACCAATTTCACATTTCTGATTGTATTTCTGGAACTTGCCCTTGCTCCCTACATGGCTTTTTAAACTCTATTAGTTGATGAGTTCCCTGTGCTTCCACAGCAAACTCTTTAAATAACTCTCTTTTTTTTAGTCATCAAAATTATTATCTATGAATTTTCAGAATTTTATTTTTGAGAGCAACAAACTCACCAGTAGCTGTTCAAGTGCAGAATACAGTTTCCGAACTTTGTGGGGCAGCCGCTAAGAGAGTCAGAGACAAAAAGACAGAACTGAGGATTGTCTGATGAGTCTTCTTGACACAGAAACTGTGCCTTTTCCAGGAAATGGGATCTGGCCTATTTTTAAGACAAGGTCCTGGGCTTTTTATTCTCTACCTTGACCCAAAGGAAGCACTCACCTCCCAGGTGAGGGCAAGACGGCTGATGGCAGAGTTGCTGAGACCAAACATGATGGCAAAGAAAGAGTTGAGGTTCTTCTGCTCTTTGAGGCTAAGAAAAAGCAACCAAAGTCACAGGCACAGATTAGCTAGCATAATATATGGAACAAGGAAAGAAACTAAAATTAGATTAGATTAGTAGAGAGTTATATCTTTCCACTTGGGGTTAAGAACAACAGGAAGATGATGGTGAAAGAAATAGGCATTAGATATAGGAATGAGATCAAGGAAGGTGGATATTGGAAATAACTACCCCAAAGCTCTAATCCCTAGTCCAAAATTTGGCATTCCTGGTCCACAATCTTCCCACTCACTGAGAAGCCAGCTTGATGAACTTTCGGAGCAATTGAGTCCGAAGACTAGGTACAGAACATAAGCACAGCTCAGTGGCCACCCAGTACTGCAGTTCATTGAAACGCCGCATGAAACGCTCCAGGTTGGCAGTGGTGGCATTTCGGAGTTGCTGTGGTCCCAGCACATAGTGGATCAACTCCACCTCAGGGGTTGGGGGAAGGAAGAGTTAAGGTGTGTCAAACTGGACCTTAGTCCTTGCTCACTCTATCAACTTCACCACGCCCTCCATCTTATCCCCAGATGTTCTCCTCTCCCTCGTCCATCCCATCTAGCTGAGGTCTCCCTCACACCTGGTGGATGCTCTTGAAGAGGTTCCAGTCATGGTCAGTCAGCTGGTTGGCCAGATCCTTGGCACTCACTAAATCTAACATCTCAGCTGAGCCTACACTGGGCCCAAGCTGATCTGGGTGTGGAGTCTGCAGGTAGGAAAATAAATAATGGAGGTGACAGCAAAGTTCAGAGAGAGAGCAAAGGGGAACTGTAAATTGTGCATGTGTGTTGGGAGGGGAGAATGGAACAAAAATGGGGTTGCTAGGGGTTGAGACAAGAGTATTGTTGGGAGTAGTAAGGATTGTCTTGGTATTTTGGAAATAGCTGAAAAGATGAGAAGGAAGAACTGAGATATTTCCCAGAATTTCCCAGGAAGATTTATATATGGCTCTCCCCTTTCCCTCAGGTATTTAATTCACTGCTTCTCATTAGGAAACCCTATTTAAAAGTAAGTCTCCAGTCCTCACTCTGGCATTCTGCCAAGATTCTTACCAGCTTGTGCATTTCTTGTGGGTTAACAATGAAGAGCCGCTCATTAAGTCTCAGGGATGTTGCCACACCACAGGCATCTGGCTGTAGACCAATGGTGTCTGTGGAAGAAGCTATGGCTAAGATATTGGGAAGTGACAAGGAGATAAAGGATTCAGGAAAAGTGAGATACAGAGCTTAATTTAATTGTGTCCAGGAAGGAATAATGCTTCTCCATGAGAAGTGAGGGAATATTTGCTCCCAAATAAAGGGAGAAGGGAACATTGGCTATTTCTCTAAGTGGGGACTGTTGTTCTAACTGTCTTGTTTCCCACACCCTTACTTCCATTGCAAAGGGCTAGGAGAGGTAAAAAGAATCAAAAGGAAATCATCTTTTAGACTGCAGACATCACTGCAGTCTTTAAGAAGTCACTGGAGAGCTTTCAGTTTAAAATTTGAAGGGGAAACACTGGGATTTCCAATCCTGAATCCTTTCATTTTGTCTTGCCTCCTGTTTACTCAAGAATACCCATGAGAAGTCTCTACTTCTCTGGTCATGCTGGAGCTTTAACAACTACATCTAACCTTGCTGACTGACCCATGGATGAGCAGTTTCCTATGTTGTCAAGGACTCTTAGTATACTTAGCTATCCTCACTTTATTCCTGATTTCAGAGAGTCTGGGAGTAGATCAATCTGGAAAATTCTTGCTTGGGGAGGATGCCCAACTTACTGCCTGAAGAGGTGACCTTCACCAGCACCTGGCCTTGTGTCCAGCCATCCTCCTGTGCCAGTGTGTTCATCACTTCCCTCACAGAAGCTGTTACTGGTAGATGCAGTGTCAGGACTGAGTGGTCTGGTCGGCAGATGTCATAGGGGACTGGAGGAAAAGAGGAGACAAGAATCAACAGGTTAATACCCCTTTTTCCTTAGATTGGAAACAGTAAGAAAAAGTTACCTACTACTCTGCCTGATAACTATGGCTAAGAGAAAAAGTGTATTCCTTCTTTAAAGGGAGAATGAATCTAAATCCTCTCCTACCTAGCAGTTAGCTGTAATTAAGTACGATTATATAGATTATATCCTACTCCCTCAAAAAAAAGGAAATAACAGAAATAAGTTCCTCCATGTCATCAAAATTTCAGACAAAAAGACAGTGGGCACTAGGGAAGAATTTATATTAGAAAATCCAGTGAACTAATAGAAAATGGACCTGAAATCTATGAATACAGAAAAGCCCCAGAAAAAAACCCAAAACTATAGAAAATGCTAAACATACTGAAAAAGCATCATGGACTAAGAAAAAAACTTGAGGTAATCCATAATGGATTATATATAACTCTCCAACAATAATAAACAGAGCCACAGAATTTTTTAAAGGAGGTTTAAATACAAGAACTACAGGAATGGTTAGGAGAAATAAAGGAAAAGATTAAAAATAAGATTAAAATTTAAATAAAGGTTATGTAAGAAGAAAATTCTAAGAAGAAATGGCTTAAAATATAATTTAGAAAACCTTAGTCAAGTAAAGGATTCCCTGAGAAAGAGAATTGTATAATCACATTTCAATGACTCCACAAGACAATGAGAAATATCAGAATAAAGTCAAATACCTTTTCACAGACAAGGGAAGGAAATGTATACTTTAAAAAAAAATTCCCCAGTTACATGTAAAAACAACATTTTAAGGAGATGTATTCTTAAACAAACAAGAGACAGAAATAATTGCAGAAGATAAAAGATATAGATTTGAATATAATGAAACAGAAAAGCTTCTGTGCAAAGTTAATACGACAAGAATAAGAATAAAAGAGGAAACTGGGGAAAATTTCCCTGAGAAGGATTTGGTATCCAATATGCAATACATATACATACACACATATGTTCATAATATGTGTATGTATACACACATTATAGAGGTATATAACTAAAACGTTTCCTTAGTAGATAAAAGTTCAAAGGATATGAACAGTTTTCAAAAGAATGGAAAACTATGAACCATCATAGGCAAGAATGAGTCAAATCAAAGATGACAATGTGGAATGTACCAAAAAAAGTGATTAAAAAGCCTACACCTTTTGACTCAGAGATTTCATGATTAAGATTAGACAACCCAGGAGGCCACTGATGGGCAGAAAATTCTCATATACATCAAAATATTTGCTGCAGCACTTTTGGTGAAAGCAAAATAATTGGAAACAAAATAGAGGCCTATTGATTTGGGGAATGCCTAAAAAAATTGTGGTGCATGTATCTAACCATGCTGTGAAAAATGATAAATGAGAAACTTGTAAAGATCTAAATGAACTGAATGAAGCCAAATTAGGAAGATAACACACCTAATAACTACAACAAGGTAATTGGAGAAAAAATTAAAAGTAAATGTTGTAAAATACTAAGTATGGTTTGAAAGAAAAGATATGAGAAAACACTTTTACAGTGCCCCCACTACCTCTACTTTGCAGAGGTAGAAGATCTACAAGGGTCATATGTTGCACATTTTCAGACTTATGGATGTATTGATCAGTTATGATAATTTTTCACCTTTTTCTTTTTTTTCTTAAAAATGTTATTTTCATATGGATTGCCTCTCTGGGAAGGGAAAAAAGTGGAAGATTATGGTAATGTAAAAAGCAAAAGACATCAACAAACACTTGTTTAAACATAATATATGTATTAATGGCACAGCATATAAGTATGTAAGAGAAAGCTGACTGAAGTACAAATAGAAACTGACAGCACAGGGTCCTCAATGTGCCTTTTTCAGAACAAGATATTTAAAAATTAAAAAGTTAAGGACTTAACAAAATTTTAGAAAAGTAAGATATGACAGATTGCTAGTTATTACAGAATGGGAATAGAATAGAATATACACATTTCTCTGCTATGCTTATCACCTTTACAAAAATTGGGAATATGCTAGGCAAGGGCAGTAAACAATGGCTTATGTTACCTATAAAATAAGAATGGTTTTTATATTTTAAAATGCAAACTTTTCTAAAAATGTAAAAACCATTCCAAGCTCATAAATCATAAAAAAGCAAGTGGCCAGATTTGGTCCAAGTGCCATAGTTTGTTAACCTCTTTGCTGGGGCACAAAAACCTCAAAAAGAAAAATATTAAATATGTAATTTTGTGACTACAATGCAATAAAAATTAAAATCAATAAAGGATATTTTTAAATAATCCTCCAGAATTTGTGGGTCAAATAACAAATTATAAAAAACAACAGGTAATTTCAGCAAACAAAATGGCAAGAATAGAACAACAAATCAAAACTGTATTCAAAGGTAAATTTGTATCTCTAAATACTTTCATCGGCAAAAAAAGAAAGGAATGATCAATAAATTGAGCATGCAACTAATAAAACCTAAAAAAACCAACAAAAATGAACTAAACATCAAAAACTAAAACTCTAATAATTAAAAAGAGGTAAACAAAACTTCCATTAAATCAATGAATAACATTAGGAGCTTGTTTTTTTTAATTAATACAATAGGGGCAGCTAGATGGTGCAGTGGATAGAGCATCAGCCCTGAAGTCAGGCAGACCTGAATTAAAATCTGGCCTCTGACACTTAACACTGCCTAGTTGTATGACCCTGGGCAAGTCACTTAACCCCAATTGCCTCAGCAAAAAAAAAATCAATACAATAGATATCACTAGTTATTCTGATAAAAAAGGCAAAATGAAATTGCAAATATAAAAAATAAAAAGGAATTCATAACAAATTAACAAATTCATAATAAATGAAGAGTAAAGTCATAAATGAAATGCATGAATAGTTACTAA
This sequence comes from Myrmecobius fasciatus, assembly GCA_023553655.1. Taxonomy (NCBI): domain Eukaryota; kingdom Metazoa; phylum Chordata; class Mammalia; order Dasyuromorphia; family Myrmecobiidae; genus Myrmecobius; species Myrmecobius fasciatus. Next base: position 138,732 of record JAJPUD010005300.1, read on the forward strand.
AACATAAAATATCCAGATTAACAAAACAGAAAAATTAAATAACTCCATCTTATAAAAAATCAAACTATTAGAGAAAAAAATCCCAAACTAGCAGTTACAACTGAATTCTATCAAGCAATTAGAGCAAAAGAGTAATCAATTCCAATATTCTATAAATTGTTTACAAAAACAGAGAAAGAAGGGATCCTAGTAAACTTCATGTATGAGTCAAATATGATTCATATATTACAAGGAATATCTGTAGGAACAAAAGACCAAGAATCATAACAGAAATAATTTTTAAAAGGTGAGAATAAAAGGAAGTACTAGATCTTAGAATATATTACAAATCAGTAAAAATCACAACTATTTGGTACTAACTAAAAATAGAAAAGTTGATTAGAGAATAGATTAGAAATAAATCCAGAAGTAAATGTCCATAGTTGTGTAGTGCTTGATAAATCAAAGGAACCCAACTACTGTAGTAAGTATGCACTATTAGCAAAAACTGTTTAGACAACTGGAAAACAATATGTCAAATTTAGGTTTTACACCATCTACCACAGTAAGTTCCAAGTGGCAAGATGATATATAGTTATAAAAAGGTTTTATCATAAACAAATTAGAAGATCCAGGAACAGAAATAACCTTTGTAATTATTGATAGGGGAAAAGTTCTTGACCAAAAGACAGAATTACAGAAGGTAAAATGGACAATTTGATATACAAAACTGAAAGGTTTTTTGCACAAATAAAATCAAAAAAATTAAAATCAGAAGGTAACAACCTGAGAAAAATCTTTGCAAGACAGTTTTCTCAAAAGGCCTGATATAACAACAATAATCACTCCTCAATAGAAAAATGGTCAAAGAATTTGAAAAGACAAGTCTCAAAAAAAGAAATGCAAGCTTATCATCAGCCATATAAAATACTATATAATAAATAAAAGTAAATGTAATATAATATAAATATAAATATGAAAATAAATAAAAAATAAAACTACTCTGAGGTTCTATCATAGACTCATTCAGACTGGCAAAGACAACACAAAATGGAAGTGATAATTGGAGAAGATATAAAAAAGAAACACACTAATCAACTATTGATAGAGGAGCAATATAAACGAACTATTTTAGAAAATCAGTTGGAACTATAAAGTCACTAAAGTGTTCAGACCTTTTATTTTGTAACAGCACTTTTCATTATAGTGAAGAACTGGAAGAAAATAAACAAATGATGATATATAAATATAATGCATGTTACTGAGTTATCAAAAATGAGGAGATAGATTCAGGGAACCCTGGAAAAATAATATTAACTAATGGAAAGTCAGGAAAATGATTGACAACAATAACTATAACGTAAAGGAAAACAATTTTGAAAGAATTAAGAACATTGATCAGTGCAATGACCAATCACAACATTTCCCATCTCATGGGGAGAAGCTATATTAGAAAGCTGATAGACTAGAAATACAGAATGAGAACTCAATTTTCTGACAAGGTCAGCATGTGAAATTTCTGTTCATTGACTATGTTTAATTGTCAGGAGAGGAGGAATTAATTTTTTTATTTGATTAGGAAGAAAAGAAAGGAAAAATATTAATGAAATACTTATAAAACACACAAAACATAGTAGTAAGAATGTCAGAAAAAAATACAACACAGACCATCAGAACAGTGTTGGAACCATTGTGTTAAATTTATTATAACTTTTTAAAAACCTCAAAAGTGCATATAAAAATTGAGACTCATGGTTTTATGCATAATTCCCTCTTTCTATTTATTTTATATAAAAAGGATTGTGTACATCAAATTCTTAATAAAAATTATTTAAATTTAAAAAAAGAATTGCCAGCTCTATAGGAAAGAGACTTCAATTTGGAAGACAGAATTGTTTTTCTTACTAATATTTTCTTTCCTTCTTTCTCTTTCTTTCTTTCTTTCATTCTTTCTTTCCTTTCTCTCTCTCTCTCTCTCTCTCTCTCTCTCTCTCTCTCTCTCTCTCTCTCTCTCTCTCTCTCTCTTTCTTTCTTTTTTTGTTGTTGTTGAAGCAATTGGGGTTAAGTGATTTGCCCAGGATCACACAGCTAGGAAGTATTAAGTGTCTGAGACCAGATTTGATGAGGTCCTCCTGACTTCAGGGCTGGTGCTCTATCCACTGCACCACTTAGCTGCCCCCTTACTAATATTTTCAAGTAAGTTTAAGTCATTTTAATTATCTGTATACTTTGAAATCTTTTTTTTTTGCTTTTTTTGCTTTTTTTGCTGAGGCAATTGGGGTTAAGTGACTTGCCCAGGGTCACACAGCTAGGAAGTGTCTGAGACCAGATTTGAACTCAGGTCCTCCTGACTTCAGGGCTGGTGCTCTAACCACTGCGCCACCTAGCTGCCCCTACTTTGAAATCTTATTAGTGAGTCCCAAAGGCTTTTATACAAAGATTTATTTTTTTGGAGATAAATAAATAAATGAAATGTTCCCCCCCAAAAAAAATTGGAAGATAGAGGGAGAGACAAAGAGGTGCCCAGAGAATAGCAGAAGAAGGATAGATATAGCTACTGAGAGTAATAGGGAGATCAGAAATGCATGTTACATCACTAACCTTTGTCCAGAGCTTGGATAGCATATCTGTTGCTGAGGAAGTGATCATCATAACTGGGGAACCAGATGGAAATTGCTCGATCCTAAATGAGAGACAAACAACCTGGTTGAAGGTAAGACTAAAAAATCCTAGGAGGAGGGACATCAAGAATAAGATAGCTTGAAGGAGCACTGACAGGAGATCCTACCTTCTGGGCATGTCAGAGAACAGAGTATGATATTTGCACAGCTCAAAAAATAGCTGCTGCCCATATCTTCATCACCCTTTCCCCACCCCATACATATCCTCTGGGAAGTGACAGTCCCAGTGAGAAAAAGGGGCCAAATAGTGAAGCAAACAAGGAAGGAAATTTGTGTGTCAGTGAATCTAAGTGATTTTTTTCCTCTTTGTCCTCAAATAAACACATTTCTTCCATATATTAAAATCATTTTTGCTTGATCTCTCATTTTTTTTACCAGCAGTAGAACTATCTCTAGCCCACTCCTCCTTAACTCGTGCAATTTACCTTGTTTCTACCACTTTATGAAATGTTCTTTAAGAGATCATCAATGAGTCAAGACAACAGGCATCAAAAATGCTTTTTCTCAATCCTTCATCTTCTTAACCTTGTAGCATCTGACATAGTTGACCACCTCTTCCTCAATGCTTTTTCCTCTCTTCAACAATGCATTGATCTGGGCTTTTTTTCCTTTTTTGCCAATGCCTAAAAGTGGGCATTCTTCAAATATCAATTATGTGTTCTTTTTTTTTCAGAGATCTCAAATGTTTGGGTGGCTCCAAATACCATCTCTATCCTCCTAAATACTTAAAGAAGCACCTTCCTCTTTTGACCTTCATAACCAACCTGCTGACTCTTTATTCAAAATCTCCCTTATATTTGTCTCTTCCATTCCAGTCTCCAGTTTCCTCCTGACTTAAATTCACAATCTCTTTCTACACATCAATGCCAAAAGAATCTTCCCAAAACACAATTTTCATATGTCACACTTGTATGTGAGACAGAGACAGAGACAGAGGAAAAAGATATTCAGGGAAAGAGAAAGGGGGAAGAAAGGGGAGAGAGGGGGGAGAGAAAGAAGGGAAGGAGAGGGAGAGAGTGCAAATGAGCACTGCCATGGGAATAAACTGCCCCTAGAAAAGCACCCTAAACTCTTCTATAATCAGACCTTCAAATCACTTTTTCCAGGCTATTTTCCTCTCCTTTCTCCTTTTCTTATATGAACCCTGTGCTTCAGTTAGGCTGGGATACTTTTCCAGCTTCTAAAACATTTCTTCCTCATCTCTACAGTCATATTCAAGGCCCAGTTCAACTCTCACCTTCTCCATTAAGTCAGAACCTTCTGTGAACCTGCATAACACCTAATATTTGTACCACTGATTTGACAGGAATGATATCCAGTCAACCAATATATCAACAAACACCTACTAGAGGTCAGGCATTGATTGCCTTAATCTTTGGGAATACAAAAGCAGAGGACTAAACAATTCTTGTATTAGTTATTAATTTTTCACTATATATACCTTGTCTTCGGATTATAAACTCTTGAGAGAAGTAATAGCTTGTACTTTTTAATATCCCCCATAATGCCTAGCATCCTTACAACAGACACTTAGTAAATGTTTACTATTTGAATATACAAGTCTGTTATCTATAAGAATCTTTGATATGTATATGAGATGTTTGAAGTTTGTGAACTAGTAAGTAATAAGAGGGGAATATCAAGACTTTTATGTGAAGAACCTAAGATATTAAGAGCCTTTTATGGGTAGAAATAAGTAAGAATAGCACAACCCTATAAAGCAGGAGGCACTCTGTGGAGTCAGGGAGAAAATACAGAGAGAGAAGGGAGCTGGCTCCTTTTCAGTACCTTTAATTGTGGTGACATATTTCCATCGCCATTTTCTAACCTGTAGAGCAAATGAGAAGAATGGTAAGGTTAAGGGATTAGAAAGGTGATGAACAGGAAGCACCTGCCAGAGAGAGTTACCTTCCAAGGTATCACCTAACTGCCTTGATATCATCACAAAAAAGACTAGGGACAGAAGCCAGAGGATCTAGTTCTGATTTCTTAAATTCCATTTCCAGTAAGCACCAAGTTAGCATGCCTGCTTATTGTCCTGGATTTTTCAAATTTAGAATGGAAGTAATAGTATTACAGGCAATAAGATTTTGGAGCAATTAGGGAAGGAAAGCAAAAAATCTAGACATAGAGCTCCCATTCAAGTTCAGAAATGACTGTAAGTAAGTCCTTTTCCCTACCCAAACTTCAGTTCCTCCTCCTGGAAAGTTAAGGAGTAAACCAGCAAGCAAACTATTCAGTCTCTGAGAAAATTACTCACCCATGATGACGCCGCCTTTCTGGTCCTTGCTCCCTTAGCAGGCTGAGGAGCTGAGTATCCCTGCTTACCAGTTCTGAGAGTTTCTAGGACAACAAGACAGTTGTACATGGAGTTCCTGCTCATGATTCTATCCAGCCTGAGGCTGCTGCAGATGGTTTTCCTTGTTACCTGTAGAAAGCTGGGGGCTACCGGGTCTATGTGGAGCAGGGGGCCATAGAGGGTCACCCATTGGCTGACCAGCCTTAGGATCTTCTGCCGCTTGTTACAGATATAGATGCCACGTTCCTGCTCAGTGCCACCAGCTGGCTCCACATGAAAAGTGGTAACTGGTCAAAGAAATTCATGGCACAAAATGGATACTGCCCAGCAGACTCTGGGCAAAGGAGGAACATAATAGCCATATCTCCAGGAAAAAACAAATCTGTGCCTTCAGAAAGTGCCTACCATGTACTCACTGAATGATGAATATTTTCTCTGCTTCCTCACACCATATCCCAACCTCTACTACCTTAAAGCATGAATGTTACCTACAAGTAATCATTTAGAAACCTAGATAGCCACTGCTAGAAGGCACCTTAGAGTTCATTTAGTTTATAAATCTCACTTTGCTCACCTAGGTAGCTTAACTAACATAACGAACACTCTTTTTATTATACCATGCTTCCCATTAAGCTTGAAGGATATTGATGCAGGAGAGCAGCACAGAGATGGGCATTAGGCATGAAGACACTGTGGGTCAAGAGAAAGTCACCCAGGAATGTTTCTGCAAGGTTTGGAAAGAGAAGAAGGAAAAGAAGCACCAGGTTACAGAAGCAGCAGTACCATAGTCCTAGAGGAACAACTCATAACTTTTGGTGTATAATGGACCCCTTTGGCAGTCTGGCAAAGTCTATGCACCTCTTCTCAGAATAATGTTTTTAAGTGAACAAAACTCATAGGATTACAAAGTTAACAATTTTTTCCCATAGTCCCCAAGTTAAGAATCCCTGCCCTAGAGCTTCCTCTTACTTTAAATTATTCATAAATGCCCAGGGCATCTACAATACTTATCCCAACCAAGGGAATATAGGATAAAAAGTTCTGGCCATGTAGTCTGAAAGAGGCAGTGTTCACTACATGACAAGTGAAGTCATGCAATACTCAGGTGCAGTGGGGAAAGGTAGCCTTGCCTTGCCCAGCTCCCCAGTCTCAGTTCTGTACCTGTGGGATCGTGGGCACTTGAGTCCGGCCGCACAGCCTCCAGTAGCAGTTCCAAGATTTTTTCTGGAGTGCCTGACATCACTGTGTACCTAAGAGAACCAGCTCAATGTACATCCCTATGCCCACAGTACCTCCAAATATACCTGATGTCCCTTGCCAAGCACCCTTTTCCAGGGCTAAGGGCTCAAGAATGAGTTGAGATGACATAAACAGGTGGCTTTAGCCTGATATGATCAAAATCTTGCCAACATTTATTCCTTTAATTCTGTTACATAGAGCAACACTTAGGAGTACTACCATAATAATAGCATAAGGGAGAGATACCCAGGTCTCAATATTACAAGTACCCTGCCCTTTTCAACAGTTTCCTTGTATTCTCAATTCATTCCAACCGCATTCTCCAGTCACCACTACATCTAGGCTGTTTTGATCTGAGAAATAACTAGATCCTTTCCATTATTTAGCTGTCTTAAGTATTCTAGTGAAGGGGCCAATCCAAGTGCTTCAAGGAACATGACTGTATATACATCGAGGTTCTCTGAAGAGCTCTATTCTCTCTACTGTATTACCACAGGCAGAAAAGGCCCAACAAGGAAGGGGAAATAACTGAGAAACTGAAAATGGGGGTGGGGAGGTGGTGGTGGGAAAATAAGAGTGCAGTGAAATGAGTAGAGAGGAATTTGGGGAATAGAATAAGAGTGGGCATGTTACCGGTTCCTGCCTGGATTCAGGGGACAGTCAGGACTACTGCTCTGAGGGGTCCTCTCCAGCACTAGCACCACTTTTCCATGTTCTTCCAAACGCATTGTATTTGCCTCCACATCCTGGGTGCCAAGTCAATCAGATGACTATTTAGTAGTGACCTTGACCTCCCCTGACCCACTTTTGGACTTCTTACCCATTACTTCTAACCTCAGTCCACTTTCAACTCTTTTCTCCATCTTGCTCAATATCCCAGGCTCACCCAGAATCACTGGACTTGTTCTTTCAGCTCCCTTACTCCCATTTATATATATAGTTTCTCTTTTCCTGTCTTCTTTTCTACCCCACTTCCACTCCAATCCTTTCCTTACAATTCTTATATTTATCCCATATGTAAAGCTAATATTTACCTTATTCATAATCCCCTATCCTTTTCCTTCTATCCTAGTCTCCTTCAAACCTCCTATTTTGTGAAATTTCAAGTCTTTGACCTTGTTTAATTTCCCACCCCTATTTTGCCTCCAATTTTTCTATCTCATCTTGATACCAATCTCAGCCCAGCTCTGATCCTCCTATTTCCTTCTACCCTCCCTATGCATCCAGGTTTTCCCAAGCTTGACTAACCCTGATGATACGGTTGAAGTCCTGCTTGTCCACCCGCAAAAAGTGACAGTTGTCTTCACGAAGAATGATGGTGGCTGCTCGGGGCGAGTCATTCACCAAAGCTAGCTGTCCAAAGTCATCTCCTTCATGCAGGGTTGTCACCAGGCCCTAGAAATCAGTTCCATCAGATAATTTTTCTCTTTCTATTCATACCCACTCCCTATCTACCTATATCAAAAAAATGAGCTAAAAACCTTGAGGCCTAACCCAAGCACTGTCCATAGAGAAAAGGGATACCAAAAGGAGATGCTGGTAGAAAGGAGAGTAAAAGAGTTATAGAGGAAGGACAAAAGAAAAACATACCTTGCCATGAGTCACCACATTAACAGATCCCTTCCAGATAATGTACCAAGAGGTCCCCTTATCTCCTTGGCTGAACACTGAGAAAAGGAAAGATTAGATAGAGACCAGCCCCAACTCCATTACCATTGTTATCTCTGGATCAAAAGTCTCATGCTCCACAGCCCAGTCTCCACAAGCTCCAGTTCCTCAGGTTCCTACTTTGCTATGTCTCCTTCCCTGCCCCTCACAAACCTTAGCCCCTACTCACATACAGTGCCTGCTTTGCTGCTTGGCTCAAACAACAACACAGCAGCCAACTCTCTCTTCACCTGTAGGAAAGAAGATAAGGGGATAGTCAGCAGGAAGCCAAGAATAAGAAGGCTAATTTATAGTTCAGGGACTAGTTTAGTCAAAAGCCATTTACAGATCTTGTGGCAAGTAGCAGGGAAGTCTGGGGAGAAGGATTCAACAGAGAAATGAAGGACCCAGCATAGTAGATGTAGATCTGCAGGGTTCTCTCTGGGAAAAATTTATTACTAGAATTATACTTCAAAAGATACTTTAAATACCTTTTAAAACAATGATACCATTACTAAGCTTTTACCCCCAAAAGATCAAATGAAATGGAAAAGATCCTATAAGTACAAAAATATTTATAACAGCTCTTTTTATAGTAGTAAAGAACTGGAAACTAAGGGGATGAACAACAATTAGGGAATGGCTGAATCAATTATGATATATGCACATCATGGAATATCATTCTGCTATAAGAAATGATGAAAGGGACACTTTCAGAACAGCTTGGCAAGATTTTTATAAGCAGATGCAGAGTGAACTTAGCAAAACCAGGAGAATAACTTATACTCTAATAATAACATTATGAAAGCAACATTAAAAGACTTAAGAACTCTGATCAATAAATGATCAACCATGATTCCAAAGGGCCCATGATGTTAGAGAGGTCATTCTACTTTCTGACAGAAAAGTTATAGACTAAATATGAAGAATGAGAAGCATACTTTGGACATGGACAATTTGGGAATTGGTTTTTCTTGACTATGAATATTTGTTATAAAAATTTTATTTTTCTTCTTTTTTCCCTGAGGCAATTGGAGTTAAGTGACTTGCCCAGGGTCACACAGCTAGGGAAGTGTTAAGTGTCTGAGACCCGATTTGAACTCAGGTCCTCCTGACTTCAGGGCTGGTGCTCTATCCACTGCATCATCTAGCTGCCCCTATTTTTCTTCTTAAAGAGAATAAAGTAGGAGAAAGGGAAATAAATGACAATTAAGAAAAAAAGTCAACAACAACAAAGAAGATCAATGATAAAAGATATATCCTAGAAAAGAGTGGGGCCAGAATGATGTTTTGGAGAGTAACTGACCGAGTTGGACAGATGAGCCACGGCCTTGATATGGAGCAGCTCCTCAAAGATTAGGTCTAGCTCTTCCTCCGTGCGCTGCCCAGGGCTACAGGCACAGAGAAATAATATGAGGGAGAGTTTTACTTCCAATGTTAGACCTTGACAGGACCCTTGGGACCCTAATTTTACATATCAGGAAACTAAGACCCAGAGAGAAGAGGTATCCAACTGTGAAATGTTAGAATTTGGACTAGAATCCAGGTCTCCTGCCTCCCAGTTTGGCTCTTTTATCCACTATATCTTTCTTCCATAGGAAGAAGGGAGGAATTCTACTATAGATGGGGGACATGGGGTATGGATATTAGAGTGTTTCAGAGCTACAGGGGATCTTGGTTTTACATTCTAGGGAGACACTGAGTCCTGAATAAATGGCTTGTGACTCACGGCTTACGAAGTGCTACAGTGAGCAGCGCATTAGGTCCTCGCTGAGACAGCAGTGTCACAGCCTCAGCCAGCTCCTCCATTTCTTGAATGCTATCTGGGTCTGGCTCTGGCCCAGGGAATCGATAGAAATGAGCATCTCGGTCATGGAAGGCCCACTCATGTTTCACTGTGGGGCAAAGAACAAATATAGAAAAAAGGAGCAAGGAAACTGAGGATTTAGTGAGAGTTTGGGAAATGAATGTGCTAACCTCCAATTCTGTACCACTGGCCAAAAACCATTGCTCCCTACTCCAAACATTTATTTGTATAATAAACCTAATGCTTATCTAATATTCCTAATAACTTTTGGAAAAACCCAACATACCTAATACTTATGCTTACCATGGCACAGGGCTCCCTCATTCAGGAGAACTTGACAGATGCCTAAAGCTTGACTTCGGGACTGAACTCCAAGCCCCAAGGCCAAGACTCCATCAACGAGCTCTTTCCCAGAGCAGCATTGCCTGGGAAACAGGAAGCACAACTGTTTGGTGGTATGGGGGCAGTAAGCATATGGGAATAATAGATTTGTTTTTAGAAGACAGACCACATTTCTCCCACTCCTTATCCAATTCTACACAGGAAGAAAGATTAGGTCTGGGATTTTGCCTCTCCTCTCCCCAAAGAACAAAGAAGAGGAAAGAAGAGAAGAGAATAGGAGACCGGGGGGAGGGTTTGGGGAGGGGACTCCACCCACCGATACAATCTGAGGTGATATTTCCGATCTCGTATGAGGGTAGGAAAGGTAGCCAGAAGATGTCTATGCAGCAGCTTCCCAGCCCTAAGCACGTGCTCTGAAGTAGCCTGGCATGTGATTGGAGAGAGAAGAGACTCACAGTTAAAGAACATTTTAATTCCCTCCTTCCCCACCATGAGTCCTTGCCTTGGCTTCATACTTAAGCCCAGTTAATACCTGTTCCAGGCTCACATGAAAGTCCAGTGTCTCGTTACTATTAGTAAGTGGTGTCTGTACAAAAAGAACAGGGAGATTTGAAGCTGTCAATGCAGGGGCTCTCAAAATGAACCCCTTGAACCCAATTCTTTCCCATTACTCCCACCTCCAATCTTCCAGACTCAAATTTAATGCAGTTCAATCAGACAAGCATGTTCTAGATACCTATTATATTTAAGGTACTGTGCTAGACACTGGGAAGTTAAACTGAAAAGCAGTTCTTACTCTCGAAGAATTTATATTTTACTATATTTTACTACAATTACTTTATCTACTTAATCATCCCCTCTATCACCCCAGTTTCTTTTTCCCTTCTAGAGCTTTAGAACTTGGGGAAGTAATAATTTCTATCCAAAATTATCCAATCTGTTGTTTCTACCTTCACAAAATTTCTTACGCCATATAATATAACATTTTCTCCTCTGACACTGCCATCGTGCAGGCATGCACCTTGGCCTCATCACTTATTGCAATAGCCTTCCAGTTGGCCTCTCTGCCACATTTCTGTTCCCATTAGGTTTTTTTAAAATGTAGGTTTGACCTTCCCTGCCCTATTCAATAAACTCCAGTGACTTCCTATTGCTTCTAGGATTATATATAAAATTCTGTTTTCCTTTTAAAGTCCTTCCTCATCGATCTGATCTTTCTGACCTTTCTCATCTCCTTACAGTTTATTCTTTTCCACATACTCTTTGATCTATTAACATCGGTCCTTTTTCTGTTGACACTACAAGTACTACTGACAAATGATTCTCCATCTCTTGACTGAGCATTTTTTCTGTTCTGAATTAGTCCACATCCTTGCCTCCTGAGCTTTCTTTGAGTCTCAGCTAAAGTTCCATTTTCTATAAGAAGTATTTTCCAGACCTCATCAATCTCAGATCCTTTCTTTTAAACAACTTATCCTGTCTATATCTCATTTATATATAGTTTGCTTGTCATTGAGAGCAGGGACTATTTTTGGCTTTTCGTAGCACTTTTCTTAGCACAGTGCTTGGCATATTTGTTGTTCAATCACTTCAGTTGGGTTTGACTCTTTTATTTAGGATTTTCTTGCCAAAAATATTGGCATGGTTTGCCATTTCCTTCTCCAGTTCATTTTTTATGGATGAGGAAACTGAGGGAAATGGATTTAAATGACTTGCCCGGAATCACACAGCTAGTATCTGAGGCCAGATTTTGAATTAAGTAAGAGTCTTCCTGACTCCAGACACAGTATCTAGAAGGAACTTAAGAGGTCATTGAATCAAAAATCCCTCATTTTATGGATGAGAAAACAAAGCCCAAGGGAAGTTAAGTGACTGGGCAGCAAATGGCAGAATCAAGAATGGAACTCAGGCTCTCAGCCAGCATCCATATCTTTCCACAATCTTTCCACTGAACCCTGTGGTCTTCCCAGTATGTTAAATGAAGGGGAAAATAAAAACCGTATTTGTAGTCAGAGTCCTGGGCTTGACTCTTAGATCTGGTACTTATTTTATCTTTTCTGACTTTGAATAAACTATTTAAATACTCTGGGATTCAATTGCCTGGTCCTTAAAATAAGGGAGTTGGAAGGTCCCATCCACTTCTAACTCTGTGGAATCCTAAAATCATGTGATAGATCTTTGTCTTCTCAGAGGGATCCATATTAGCCTAGGAACTGGCCGAAGTTAAATTAAAAATGAGAAGTGCTAATAGGTATGTACTTCATTTCAAAGCATTCTGATAGGCTCTCTCCCTTTCCCCTTCTTTCTCCTCTCCTCACTATTATTCTATTTTTTGGGAACCTGGAAACAAACATTCATTACAGGTTAAAAACAGCACCTGAAGTGACATTATAGAAAGGGTTGAGGAAAAATGGGAAAGTGGGAAGAACAGAGGAGCAAGAACAGCAAAGACCCAGAAAAATGTGGTAGCTGGTGAGTCAAGAGATCTGAATTCTAGTTCTACCTGTGTGCTCTTGGGAGTCACTTCACTCTTTGAACCTCATCTGTCAAATGAAGAGGTTGTATTAGATAACTTCTTAGAGTTCTTGATTCAAATGTTCTGTAGCCTTGGCTAGAGAATGGGACCTTTGTATCACACTGGGAAATAATAGAAGTGGTGGGAATTAGCATTTAGCTATAGAACATCAAGGTTATAGTGGTGTTCTCAGCTTCTAGGGTCACAGAGGTAAGAAAGAGCATAAGACAGGGCCTGTGAATAACGTCCTATAAGGCAGCAATGAGTCCCTCAAAACTTTCATTTTGCAGATATGATTTAATAGGGGACATCTTGCCTTAATAGGGTGATGGTTCCAAACGCTGTGCCAGAGACTGAATCCTGAGGATTTAATTACAGGAAATGAAGAGGAGGGACTGAAAAAAAGGGAGGAAGAAGAGGAACCCTCCTCCTCTTTCATCCCTTGGGACAAACAATGCCTGAGCTGGTGACTCAAAGCTCCTAATGAGCATGTTTTCATTTCAGAAAGCCAGAAAAACTACAATTTCAGCCCCACTCTGAACTCCAACCCTTTTTTTCTTTTCTCCCATTTATGTATTTTTTTTCTCCAGTGTTGTCTTGCCCCAATTCATAGGACTTGGCTAATCATAATATCTCAGTGGTAGAGGACTTTGTTCAAACTCTTATTATCTCAGATTGGAATAAATTAGGTCATACTACTGCAAGTCACCAAAGGATTATTTTATACTGGGGGTGGGGGTCCCATCCTTTTCCAGTATTAAAAACACATTTTAATTTCTCAGAATTTTACAGACCCTCACATGATAGAAATTCTTCTAGTAGTGTAGGTTAATTGAGATGATACATACCTGGCTATAGCAACACTACAAAACACCTCCCAACCTACTCTACTCCCCCAAGTACCCCCCCCCCAGGGTTTCTCAGGCTCATAGTTCAGGAACTAGTGCACTATTCTTTTAGTCTTGCCCTTAGCCTAAGATGACCTTTAGGCACTGGTTATTGAGTGTCAGACTCAAGTGTAAGAAGTTTACATGGAAGAAAAAAGTTTCCAGTTCCAGGGACAAAGATGACAGACAGTTGTCTCCTCAGTTTATTAAAATGCTAGCAATTCTGAGTTGGTAATGGGGAAGAGTTGACATTTGTTGGCATCTGTGCCAGTTCCCCAGGTGAATCTGTCAGAACCCAGGATATAGGATAAGCACTGAGCCAGGTAGTCTTGTGCCAACCTGTCAGACCTGTTCTGTATAACTCCCAGGAAGAGTTCTCTGCCAGGACTGCTCATACATGGGAGTAGGGAAGCCATGTGTGCAAAGCAATTGATGTCTTCTGGCCAAAGGGGAAGTGATTTTGTGGGTAGGTCTGTTGTGGAGTTTGAGAGCCCTTCCTAGGGCTTTGATAGTGAAAAGAGCAGTGTGTTAGACTTGAATCAGGAGAAAGACCAGAATCCTGCCTTTGATATTTATTTTCTGCACTGTCTATAATGGGCAAGTCACTTATACTCTCACAATCTCAGTTTCCACATCTGGACAATGGGGATAATAATATCTGCTATGCTTATCTCACAGGGTTGATGGTGAGGGTCAAATGAGATAATATCAGCAGAGCACTTTGCTGACCTACAAGCCATAGATAAATGCCAAATATCATTGGCCAGCTGCCACACTGACTTTGGCATATCAAACTCCTTAGTGGGGCCCAGCAGATGTCTCTAGTCAGTCTTTCAGCCAGCAAAATTTCCAGGAAATACCCTTTAATTCCTTTTCTAGGATAGTCAGGAGTTCCTTCTTGTATTTAACTTCCAAATCACTTCTCCTGTGATTTAATTCTATACTGCTCTAGAAATAAGTAGAAACAGCTTTGCTTCTAAGAGTGACATTTCATTTTATTAAATGAAATAATAAAGATATTTTAGTCTTCAAGCCCTCATGTTCTAAGGTCTCCAGATCCCCATATTCCTTCTCATTTCTACTACACTGAACAGATATATCCTAGTCCTTTCTGCCAATCTCTTCCTAAATCATATGGGTCTTTCACCCTCTAAATACTACTACAGGGAGAAGCAATAGGAGAAATTACATATATACACAATGAGGTAGGTCCTCCCAGAACATTCCCCTGGAGACAGCAGAGAGGAGGGGGTATTGCCATCTGTCCCTCCTCCACTCTGGAGGCTAAAACCTCTGGCTAACTATCACTCCTCAAGAGAGATCTTAGTTCCAGGTTTTTAACCCTATTTACATTCTAATGCCCTCCCTTAGGCACTCCTTATGCACATACCCACAAATACACACACTCACATACAGCTTTTCAACTTCCTAGGGTATTGTTTGCCCTTAGATTTTGAAAGTTCTACCAAGTGTGGAAAAGCCTGGTTGTCTCCCTACAGGTCTGGGGTCCCAAGAGAAATATTGAGTGACCTCATTGTCCTAGCTCAGGACCCACCCCTACCTTCCCTCCCAGGGTTGGGAAGGAGACCGGAAGCACAGATGTAATTATAGCCCTGGGAGGGCCAGAGGGAGGGAGAGAGGGAGGGTTCCAGCCCACTGGCTCTAGGCAGCTACAGTAACTGACCAGGGAAATGAGGGTGGAGAGAAGTGCCATTAGAAACCTAGAAGAAATGAGGCTTCTTCACCTCCTCTGGCATCCAATCTTGGACCCTCCCCCCCCCCCCAAGAAAAAAAATAACTAAGGGTCACTAGTATTAGAAGTATTTTTCCTGGGTGGAGCACTGGGCCCAGAATAGAGAAGACTCATCTTTGAGAGGTTAAATCTGGGCTCAGACACACTAGCTGTATGATCCTGAACAAGTCACTTAACTGTTTCAATTCCTCCTCTGTAAAATGATCTGGAGAGGAAATAGCAAACCACTCCAGTATCTTTGCCAAGAAACTCCCCAAATAGGATCACAGAGAATCGGATATGACTAACCATAAGAGATATTAAGAGAACTAAATACCAGCTGGGTCAAAGGGTAAGGTACAGAAGCTAAATTCTTCCCAATAACGACTCCTAGATCCTTGAGAGGCAGGTAGTACAATGGAAAAAACAAAAAGTTTAGTATCAGAAGATGCGAGTTCAAATGTTACCTATTCTCTAGTGACCCAGGTAATCCTATCTCTGGATTTCAATTTTCTCATCTGTCAAATGAGGGTATTGGCCTAGATAATGTCTAAATCCATGATCCTGTGATCCCTTCTTCACCCAGAAGTTTCCCCAGCTCAGTCTCATTCTTTATAAGGGATGTAAATGAACTTTGTTCTCAGAAGAAAATGAAGTTGAGAAGTAAAACCACTTGTGCTGCTCAGGGTTTATCAAATTAATATTATCTCTATAAGACATTAGGAAATTTTCTATTTTTCTAAGAAACAGGGAGAGCGATACACTGGAATTCTCTTTCTCTGAAATGTATTTTCTTTTTATCATCTTGCTCTACCACTCCATTTACTTTCCTTCCATTTATTTTATTCTGTAGTTTCCCCAATTCAATATTACTTCTCACTGTCTCCTTCTGTTTCCCCCAGGTTTATGTTTGACCATAAAGAAACAATTCAGGAGACTGAGATTATTGGCAATTGACAGGCCAGAAATTATATCTACCCTTACTCAGATTCCCTTTTCCTCACCCAGAAGTATTCCTTTCAACTCTACTAGTCCCAAATGTCCACATGGCCTTATTCAGTTTAGCAATGTTTCTTGAACCTCCTTTTGCCTGGACAACACCATACAGTCAATCATTCAATGAAGGATGAACCAAGTCATATCATTAAGTAGAGAAATGAGAATTGCCTAGGGACAATCAATCCAACTCAGTGGCCTGGTCCTCATATTTCACTTTTGCCCTTTTATGTTGACTCCCAAAGCAAAGCTGTCCTGGCCTCACTAACCCTCCCCATACCCAGGTACTCTAGTCTGCTATAACGCTGACCTCCTCTTTCTCATCCTTTAACCATCTACATCCCCCTTCATGTTCCACCTCTTGATCTCTAAGTGGAGTGTTAGTACTCACCCAACGCAGACCCTGAATCCGGCTGGGGGGTGTCCTGTGCTCTAGCTGCAGCTGGTAAGAATAACTCCGGGGCCGATGAATCTTCCTCAGCACCATATTGTACAATGTCCCTTCCGGCACAACATCTGGGAGTCCTCCTGTGGTTGATCCTGCCAAAGCTGGGCACTCCTCACCAGCTAGCCTCACCTGCCATTGGCTCTTACCTGGCCAACCCACCTGTGACCCAGGGAGCAAGGAGAAGAGGGATAGGGCGGGGTGGGAAATCAGGCCAACAGGTCTGGTGGTTGGGTTTAAGGGCAGAATATCCTTCTTTGGAGACCTCTTATATCTCACTCAGTGTGGGAGAGATGCCTGCAATTCTGTAAAAAGGTGAGAGGAGAGACAAAAAGACTGCCTGCTAGCCTGAGGCATCTTAGGTATCTTCTACTAGGGCTCACTCAGAAAATGCTTCTTTTCCCCTTAATCCTCTCTATACCCCCAACAGAGAAGAATTCCCTGGCTAGTCTAAAGTCACTCTTCTGAAAAGCCCTCGAAAGAGCTTTGAATTTCCTTATCATTTTCATACCAAGTCCCTCCAGATGCCTCAGAAAAAAAGCTTCCGTTTGCTGTCCCCACCCCAATCTTTTTCCTTTGGTTTCAGCGCAGAATACCTCTGGCCCAATCCCCTCACCTCTAACTCACCTTCATAGCTCTACGTTGAAACAACCCGTTGTGGCCCCCACCTCCTTGCAGAAGGTTAGGATGCCCTTCACCTCCCCCCCTTTACAAATAGGAATAAGAGCCGTCCCAAATAGGAAGGGTTTAGGTGGGCAGATGTCAGGTCGGAGGCACAGGACTACTTTTCCAATTGAAGCAGTTCCCAAGGTGAAGGCTGGATTGCAAGAGGGTTGTTTATGGGCGTCGGAGAAGCCCTTCACTGACACGCAACCCTAACACCTAGCACCTCCACCTCTGTACGAAACGAAGTGCCAGCTGGCACAGCCAGCAACAGGACGCGTCCGCAATTGGCAAAGTGCACTGCTAACCTGCCACACCCCCATTCCTATTTGCCTGAACCTATCCCCCCCACTGCCATTGGCCAGCCGGATTGGATGGAAGTGGGGCGGGGGAAGGAGGCATCAATTTAATCTCTAAAACTAGGCTCTGCTGGAGGAGGCGGGTCCTGAGAAAGGAAAAGGTGGAGCTCCAGGACAAATGGGGTGGGGGTGGGGAGCCCTGAAGATCTGCAGGGGGTAGGAGAGAACTGGGAGGTAGTATAGGGTGGTTGGTAGGGGGTCATAATCTGTTAAGGGGGAGGGGCAGGAACCAGCGAGTGGAGGTACCAGCAGCCACGTGTCCGGGAGGAGAAGTGCAAACCAGGAAATTGGGAAACTGGGAGCGGGAGGTGGGGGTCTCGTGTGTGTGTGTGTGTGTGTGTGTGTGTGTGTGTGCGCGTGTGCCCGCGCGCAAATGACTCACTGCGGTCCCACCCGGGAGGGAAATCCGGACTGGGGCCGCTTCCCGGCTGTTGAGGGGGAAGGGATGTGGGAGGCACGTCCTGTCTCTGCTCGCAGTCCTTCACCTCTGATCGACGTCTGCGTAGGGCTTACCCCAGCAGCTCTCACTCCAGGTGCCAGCATTCCTTTTTTCAAGGGATGAAGCTGAGGAAACTGAGGCATCAGACCTTGACTCCTGGAACGTTGGGGCGGGGCGGAGGGGTGGATAGAACATGCCTGCACACTTTAAACTAGATTTCACTTCAGGCTAGTCTAGATCTAAAGCTTTCTTGTGTAACGAAGGCACTGAATCCTGACTCATTTTTCCTAATGGTTGGACTGAAGGCATGGACTAGACATCTTGGTCTTCCAAATAAAACCTTTCCCAACCAGTCTTCATCCTCCCCTCCCCTTTAATTAAATTCAACAAACATTTCTTAAGTTGCTACCATATGCTAGGCATCATCATAAGAGATTCTTAGATAAAAAACGATAGCTTCATTTTTTGGTAGATTTAGTTTCTATCTCTGGAAGGATGACTGGGACAACTCCCACTCTTCCTCAGATGCCCCAGGATGAATTCTACCCAAGGTGAAATGGGGTATTCAGGGGCAGCTAGGTGGCGCAGTGGATAGAGCGCCAGCCCTGAACTGAGTTCAAATCTGGTCTCAGACACTTCCTAGCTGTGTGACCCTGGGCAAGTCACTTAACCCCAATTGCCTCAGCAAAAAAAAAGAAAGAAAAATAAATAAGTGGAATATTGAGCAAAGGAGGAGGAAGGATAGAAAATTCCTTAATCACCTTCACTTTGACTGCTTTTCAGGGACACTGTTGTAGGAATTTAAGTAGAACTACAGAATTACTTTTGGAGTCTCTAGTAATCAATCAACAAAAGCTACTTAGAGACTGTCATTCTAACTTCCTTATCCATCCCCATTTTTGTACCCTTTGTTAATAATAGCAAGGAGAACTTAGAAAGAGGGAACAAGCTCTTTCTTCAGCTCTCTGAGACTAGTCCTCTTTAGCATTTTTTCTCAACATAACTCATCAGGACCTTTTTAAGGTTGAGAGGATACATATCCCACTGTTAGTAGCCTTGTAAAAAGGCCCACTTAGATACTTCACCAGTATCCTGCTTTTAGAATGATGCAGGGAGTTAGGTGAGAAGGAACAAAAGGAAAAGCATGAAAATGATGCTGAGCTCCGTCTAGCCACTGAGTTCTGTAAATATGGAGAAAGAAAAATAACCAATATCAAAAGAAAGGCTAACTGTGACTGAAAACTTGGAGGAGGGGAAAGGGGACAGTTGAGGAGTGGGGTTTGAGCTGAAGGATTTGAGAAACCAGGTGATGATTAGCTTAGTTTTAATAATGGTGTAGGGGAAATTCTAGAAAAAAAAGAAGTTATGTAATGGGAAGAAATATTTTTCATTTACATACAGAAAACAAATATAGTTTGAAAGACTGGAAATGAAGCTGAAGGAAGGTTAAATGCATTCTGTTAGAGATGAGAGATTCAAACAGGGCATATTAATATAGGAATGATACCTTAAGAAAGGGAAGGATTGTCCACATTATAGCTTTGCAGATAGATGGAACTCCTATGGCATCCTACTAATCCTGCAGATCAGAGAATTAAGATATCTGTGTTAATTTGGGGAAAGTAACACCGAGCTGTGAAAGTAACAGACTTTCCAACCCATTTTCTACCCTACCCACTTTGCTTGGGACACACCCCAAATGAATTCTCCCCAACATTTTCCCAATGTAACTTCCACTTCCCTTTCTTCCCTTCCAGAAACTAGGATGCCAATTTGGGGTGAATCAGGAAGTGTTTAATGCTCAAGGGTCAGCAGGTAGAGCCCATAAGAAAAAGGCCCTCTTGTCCTTAACTTCTGGTGCTATCTTGACTTCTTGACTATGGGAAGTAGGATTGGGATCCTGTTCCTTCTGCTTTTTATTCCTCCCTTCCTTCTACCTATGGAAGTCAGGCAAGATAAACTCATTTTTCAGTAGACATTCAATCGTATACCTCAAAACTATATGTATTTTTTGGGATTGTGGGATCTAATTGGTACAGAAGGTCTAGGGGACCTAGAGACTCAGATTGTCAGTACCACCTCTCCTACTAGATCGGGGCAAAATAGAATGAGATAGGGCTCTGATCTCTTCCAACTAACTTTCATTCTATTTTACTTGTGATAAGGTGAGGATGACATGAAAAAATTTCACTTTCTTTCCTCCTATCTTGTGCTTTGCTGAAATACAGATTTGGTTGATCTGCATCTTTCTCTAGGAAATGATTTTAGGGGTTGTTTAGCAGGATTGGGAGGAGGTAAGGAGAAGAAAGAGAATTCCTTAAGTTCTACCTTGTTCTGATTCCATCTAGCAAGACATCAATTGGAGAATGAAGAATAGAGTATGGAAAACATGGAAGCTGTTTTAAAGTTATGCCATCTTCTAACTGGCACAAAGGGTAAAATCATGACCAGAACAGTGCTTGAGAAAATAAGAATAGGGATCACAGGAGAGTAGAACTCTGCCCTTGATGACTCTTAACTCTGACTTTAGAACATTTGAAATCCACAGCCTCCAGTTCTGTCCTCAATAGTCTTTGTTTTTTGAAATTAGTGATTCCAATTTGACCACCATTTCTTTGGAATACTGTAATATCAACCTCTACTTTCACCAATCCTACAACCTATTCTTCATATTATTGATATGCTAACATATTGCATAAAGATTTGATGTCATTCTTTTGCTCAAAGATATTCAGAGAATTCCCTGGATAGGAAAGAGATGAGGTCCTTTTTTTCTCATCAAGGATAGAGAGGTAAGAAAGAGTACAAATTGGTGAGGACTAAGATAGAGGGGCTTGAGGACAGCAAATGGAGAAAACAGAATCTAGAAACAGAGACAAATTTGTAGGGCTGGAAAGAGAAGGAGTTAAAATCCCCCCAGAGGCACATTCCACTGGCTCATGTCCAAACTACCCACATGTGACAGGGACAAGGATCACCTGAACAAGGTCCTGTTGTTGGAGGAGGAGGGGAAGAGGAAAAAATGGGAGGATAGGAGGTGGTTGATGGGATGGAGTTAGGGAATCCACTGAAAAGAGCAGGAGAGGTACAGTTGTGGAATTAGGCTGTGAATAGCCTTTATAAGTGTCTAGGTGCAGCACCAAGATGAAGTAGTTTCTATAGGAGAAACTAAACCAAAAGTTTTCATATGCCATAGGAGAATAGGTATGGCAGGTAGGATCAGAGTAATGAGAAACTGGAGTAGTGAAGAAAACTGAGAATCAGGAAACCAAGGTTTTAGCTCTGAGTCTATCAGGAAAATTTTTGCTTTATTTTATTTTTTATTATCAACTTAAATGTAAGGGAGAAGGGATTTGACTCTTTTCCCATCCACCCAGCTCACAGAATGTAGTCACATATGATGAGGTTTTAATATGTAAACAAGATGCTTCTATTCCTCACCTAAGTTGAAAGATATAAGCACAAAAAGTCCATAATACACAAAGTGTAAAAGAAGTTTTCTAAATTCCACAAAAACATATGAATAATTTCTTAATCAGCTTCAGAAACCTACAATAGAGCATTAACCCTATGAGGATAATTACACCATATAAGAAATATTTTGCAATTGGTTGGAAATGTGTATATATATATATACATATAGGTATATATATGAAATAAGTCATTGATCAGTTGAGGAGTGCTGATTTGGAAGTAAGGGAAAGACCATGGGAGAGGTGGGGACCTTCTTTTCCCTATCCACCACTGACCAAATCATCAGAACTACTTGACTACTAGGAGGTATCCAGCAGGAAATGGAGATATATAGTGAGATAGGGAAGAAACTGTTTCAAGGGACAAGACATTGCACCAAAGCTCCACCAAACTCAAGAAAGGAACAAATGCTTGCAATCCACCTAAGAAGAACTATGTGTGGATTCTACAAAGAGAGAAAGGATTTCCAGGTTCCACAGTAGTATGAGTTAAGTTACCATTTTATCACATGGATATTCTACAAAAATGCCTCAGTGCCAAATGTATTTTAAATTTGAAGCCACTCATTTCTTGGACATGGAATATATTTGTGAGAAAAATGCCCATGGGGGGGGGGGAAGAGAGAATGCTTGGCATCTTTTTTTTTGTTCTGCCATTTAAATAAATACCTGTGCTAAGAGCTAATTCAGTCTTTTGGATAATCATAAATCAGAAGAATTTATGGGAGGTTATGAGCTATAGTGTTAGAAGTAAAGGACTACAGAATTATTCTCATAATCAAAGGTTGGGAATCCAACCTGCCAAGTAAGTTTGGAAGATCTGTGCAGAAAGGATATTGCATAAATGCAACGGGGCAATAGACCAAGGAGGATATTAACAGAGCATGTATAACGTCTGTCTACTATGAATCTAAAGAGGCAAAATATGCCTGCTTTTGGAAATTTGTGATGGAAGGAGCCTTCTCCTTCCTAATTCAGAGCATGTCCAGGTATCCCATGACTAGGTGTGGTTGCTATTCAGTTTCTATTGAGCTGGAACTGAGTTCATATACAAAAAGCTCAAACAGATGTATAGTTAAGAACAATATCTTAATTCTTCCTTCCATGGAAATTAAGCTAGTTTTTCCTTAAAAGGTATTGAAACCTTTCTCAAGCTTTAGTTGGATGAGGGTACTAAAGTTTCAGACTCTTAAAGTCATTTCTCCATCTCCTGAACACAAAATAGCCACAAAGAGTTTCAGAAATTCACTCTGTGGGTCATAATGCAGATGAATAAACCAGAATGGATAATTCCCTTTACTTTAGTCATCTTAATCAACTTTAGGCATTCTTATTGCTCTCTTCCTTGTTGACTTGCTCATTGGCTGTGCCATACTTAGAAGTAAACTTGATTGGGGGAATGCTGATCGTTATCACATTAAGAGAAGGGTTTCCCCCCACCCCAGATGTTTTAGTACTTTTTTTCCTTGCTATATCTTATCAGCAGATATCCCCTTTATTAAAGTCAATTGCTGTCAGCTAGTTAAATTAATATTGAAGAGCAATCAGTACTGGTTAAAATTATGTTGGAGCATGAATCACTGATAATGAAGGGAATATACAGAATGGAGGCTTGGATAAGCAATAGTATTAGAGAGATACATACCTCTAACCCCTTAGGATCCTTAGGATCCTGACGGGAGATATAGTCAGCCACAGCACATTCTATAAAGCTTCTAGAGTATGAGTTGGGAAAATGAGCCTAGGATATGTGCCATGTAACAAACATCAATAAACATCAAGTAAACATAAGCATTGGGTAGCAAAATGATACAATGGATAGAATGCCAAGCCTGGAGTCAGAAAGACTTAACTTCTTTTGTTCAAATATGGTTTCAGGCATTGTTGTTATTCTGCACTTACTCTGCACTCAAATCCCTTCCAACTCTTTCTCCTTTTCCTTCAATCCCTAAACTTCAGGGTTTATTGTTAGGATGGTTTACCTGATTCTTGCTTTCATCCCTAGGTTCTTAAATCTTCTTGGTGCTCAGAATCCCTCTTTGGAATTTAGATCCTGCCTGACTTCTTCCCACAGAGTAAAGGTATATGGGAGACTCACTGTAATGCCTGTCATGTGAAAGATGACATAAAGTCATTGAAGTGATTCAATCTGCCCCTAGGAATCTGGCCCGTCAGACTGGCACCAGAACTCAGAGGGAGGATACAAGAATAAGTTTATGTCAAATATGTGCATAGCATTTGCCTGTGTTCAGCTTAAGGAGACAAGCCTTTTTAAAAGAATGTGGGAGAATTTAGGAAAAGCCAAAGACTAAGATTTCCAGAACTGAAACAACAAAGAGAAACAAAGAAGATCAGAGTTAAATCAAAAAGAGACCAATGTATAGAAAGCTAGACTCTCTTGCTACTATCAGTTTTTATATCAAAGAAGCAGAGTCCACCAAGTCCTCTCTCTTTTCCATAATAG
Source organism: Myrmecobius fasciatus (assembly GCA_023553655.1). Classification (NCBI taxonomy): domain Eukaryota; kingdom Metazoa; phylum Chordata; class Mammalia; order Dasyuromorphia; family Myrmecobiidae; genus Myrmecobius; species Myrmecobius fasciatus. The sequence continues at coordinate 162,699 of JAJPUD010005300.1, forward strand.
TGTTCTGAATGTTGGGAAGTTTTTCCTGATATCTAATTTCAATCCTTCTTGCAATAATTCCAGGTCATTTTAAGTATAAATGAAGTGTCTGCCGGTATCCTCCATATAAATCCATTACATAGCCTAGAGGATAATTCTTGACTTCCTTATAGAATTTCTGCCCAACTCTTTTGATTTTTCCTCAAAAGTCAATTATAGGACCTGTTAAACTCCAAGTGCTCTATTCATTTTATACTTTAAGTTCCTTCCATGGACTCAGGGTTGCCATTTCTTTTTCAGGTCAACCATGGAGAAACTTCTTTATATCTGTGGGCTAGACTTTCGAGAGAAAGGGTCTCCCCTTTTCTTAGTGTCATGGCACCCAAATTCGAACTCAAATTTGACCGTCTTCAAAATATGAACATAGCATTTGCCTGTATTCAGCTTAAGGAGACAAGCCTTTCTAAAGGAATGTATGAGATCATATTGACCCTACCAAAAAAAAAAAAAAAAA
>JAJPUD010005301.1:0-42760 GCA_023553655.1 Myrmecobius fasciatus
TTTTTTTTGTTCACCTGAAGCATAATAGGTCCTGCTCCAGCCTTTTACCTTCATCCTATATGTGTCACTATGTTTTAGATGTGTTTCTTGTAGACAACATATTGTGGGATTCTGGTTTTTAATCCAGTCTGATGTCCGCTTCCGTTTTATGGGAGAGTTCATCCCATTCACATTCACAGATAGAATAATTAATTCTTTATTTCCTGCCATCTTATTTACCCAAGTTATGTTTTCCCCTTTTCTTTCCGCTTTCTCCCTTCCCCCCACCTCAGTACTTTGCTTTTGATTACCCTCTCCCCCAAACAATACTCCACCCTTTAGATCCCTTCCCCGTTTTTACTCCTTTCCCCTGATTCTTCTATTTTCCCTTCTATTAGTTTATCCCTTTCTTTTCCTCCTTTCCCTCCCCCTTCCCTCTAGCAACAGACAAGTTTTTATGTGAAATCAAGTGTCTGATATACACTTTTAGGGCCCAACCTGATGAGAGTAAGATTTACACAATGCTAAACTCCCTCCCCTCTTTCTCTCAATTATATTAGGTTTTCTTTGCCTCTTCAAGAGATTTTACCTTGTTTTTACCTCCTTATTTTTTTTAGATCTTATTTTACCACTTTTTCCCTCTTTTCCCCAATATGACAACCTTTCCCCCTCTAGTTCTCTTTTTCATATTATCAAAGTAATATCTAGTTAATTATACCCCCAAACTTTAAGCATCCCCCTAGTATAAATAAAGTTCTCAAGAGTCCTTTCCTTTTTACCTTTTTATGCATCTCTTGAGTTCTGTGTTTGGATGTCGAATTTCTTGTTCAGATCTGGTCTTTTCATTAGAAATAGGTGAAATTCACCTATATCATTGAATGACCATCTTCTTCCCTGGAGGATAATGCTCATTCTAGCTGGATAGGTTATTCTTGGCTGTAATCCAAGTTCCTTTGCCCTTCGGAATATCTGGTTCCAGGCCCTTCGATCCTTCAATGTGGAGGCTGACAGATCCTGACAGATTCTAATTATTGATCCTCGGTATTTGAATTGTTTCTTTCTAGCTGCTAGCAGAATCTTTTACTTGGTGCTATAGTCCTGAAATTTAGCCACGATATTCCTTGGGGTTTTAATTTGGGGTCTCTTTCCGGAGGTGATCGGTGAATTCTTTCAATGGTGATTTTGCCCTTTGATTCTACAATCTCAGGGCAGTTTTCTTTCAGGATTTCCTGGAAGATAGTGTTTAGATTCTTTTTTTCATCATGGCTTTCAGGAAGTTCAATAATACTTAGATTGTCTCTCCTAGATCTATTTTCTAAGTCAGTTGTTTTTCCTAGGAGATATTTCATATTTTCTTCTAATTTTTCATTTTTTTGTTTTTGTTTGACTGATTCTTGAAGTCTTATTGAGTCATTCACTTGCATTTGTTCAATTCTTATTTTTAAAGTGTTGTTTTCTTCAGTTACCTTTTTAAGCTCCATTTGTAACTGGCCAATTGAATTTTTTTGTTCATTGCACTCTTTTTCCACTTCACTAATTTTATTTTTCAATAGATTGGTGTCTTTTTCATATCTCTTTTGCAGGGCATCATATCCTTCTTGCAAGATACTGTATCCTTCTTGCACTAATTTCAATTTATTTTCCCATTTATCCTCCAGTTCTTTTATTAGGTTCTTTAAGCAATCTTCCAGAAAGGTCTTTTGAAACTGGGACCAGTGATGGTCCTTGCTGATTCCCTCTGGAGTTATGTCTAAAGGAACCTCTGGCTCTGTGGTCTTCTCCTCTTTCTCTTTGTAAAAGCTGTCTATGGTGAGAGCTCTCTTTTGTCTCTTCATTTTCTTTTTTTTTTTTTAGACAGCGTGAATATCTCTTTAAGGTAGGGGAAAAAAAAAAAAAAAAACAGCTGAAACGGCCGGCTGAAGATTTTGCCCTGAGGTGTTTCAGCAAATTAATTTAAGGTGTTGGGCCAGGGGGGGCTAGGACTAAGTCCGAATTACTCCTTAAACAAGGCAAGTTTGCCAGAACATCTGCCCCCAATCAGGGCAGAGTGTCCGGAGTCCCTCAGATAAACTCCAGGTGTTTGGAATTTGGAGTTTGGAGTTTGGAGTTTTTTGCCAGTCTGAGCTGAGCTGAGCTGAGTCCCACCCTCACTTCTGGCCTCCACCAGAGTTCTCTGACACCAAAGTCCTCTGTTTATCCCTCTGTCCGAGCTAGACAAACCTGATGTGAAGTTTTTCAGAGATATCTGCAAGCAGTATCCAAATATTTCCTGATTTGTTGACTTGAAGATCAGTTCAGAGGCTTATTTTATTGTTGATTTGAGAGAAGTTTGGAGGAGGACGCAGAGAGTCACCCTTTCACTCCGCCATCTTGGCTCCGCCCCCATACACATGTTTTGCAAATAAAAAAAATATGCTTTTTCTATTTCACTTAATCTATTTTGTAAGAAATTTTCTTCAGATAATTTCAAAAATTTCTTCAGATTAACCCTTTTGCAAAGTTCTCATTTCCTTTCCCCATTTTCTTCTAGGTCCCTTTTAAGATTCTTTTTGAATTCTTTCAAGAGAGCCTTGTAAGATTTGGACAATTTATATTACCCTTTTGGCCTTCATCTGGAGATGATTTACTTTTAGTGTCCTCACGTTTTGAAATCTATTCTTCTCTTTCTCCATAAAAACTATCTATGGTCAGAGTTCTTTTTGCTTTTTTGCTCATTTTTTAGTGTGCTTTTAGGGCAAAGGGGAGATTATCTAAGCTTCCTTTACAGGCAACAGTGGCTGTACTGGGTCAGTACTGACTATCTACTGGTGCTGGGTGGATGTGACTAGGTCCTGTGAAATTCTGGCACTTAGGGGCTCACTATTTGCCTTTTGTATTTGTGTTTGATGTCTTATAACTAGTCTGCTGATCTACTGGCTTCTAACAAGGACAGAGTAGCCAACACTGCTGTAGATTCCTTCTGGTAGATTCTTTAGCACATGGAGCACACATCACCCTGGAACTGCTTGCTGCCTGCATACTTGGCTGGCCTGTGCTTGGTCTGCCTGGGCTTGGCTTGCCTTCCTCCATGCCTGATTAATACATATTTCTTCTGGAGATTTTCAAAATTATCTTCTGCTGGAAATTTGTTATACTCCCAAACCAGTTTTTCACACCAAAACCAGTGCAGAGGCTGGATTGGCTGTTAGTTTGAGAGACATGTGAAGAGCTCAGAAAAAGCTATGTCTCCTTTCTGCCATCTTGGCTCTGCACCCACATCTGTTCTTTAGAAAAAAATCAGTCTGACAACTAAGTGGAAGATGGGTTAGAATGAGAAGACATTTGAGTCAAATAAGCCAGCCAGCACACAATTATTATTATTTTTTTTAATTTTATTTTATTTGCAAAACATATGTATGGGTAATTCTTCAACATTAACCCTTACATAGCTTTCTGTTACAGATTTTTGTCCCCATCTCCCCACCCCTCCCCTAGATGGCAGGATATCCATTACATGTTAATTATGTTAAAATACTTGGCAAATTGAATATATGTATACATATTTCCAAACTTATCATTGTTGTGCAAGAAAAATCATATCTACATAAAAGACATATCAGATAAAGGAAACACAATGTAAGCAAACATCAGTCAAGTGTATGAGAATGTTATGTTGTGGTCCATACTTCACATCCCTCTCTCTGGGTGTATGTGGCTTTCTTGAGTGAAAAATTGGAAGTTGTTTGAAACATTTCGTTGTTGAAGGGAGCCATGTCCATCAGAATTGATCATCATATAGTATTGTTGTTGCCATGTATAATGATCTCCTGGTTCTGCTCACTACACTCAGCATCAGTTCATGCAAGTCTCTCCAGGCCTCTCTGAAATCGTCCTGCTGGTCATTTCTTACAGAGCAACAATATTCCATAATATTCACAGCATACAATTACAATAGTATAGGTAGAAGGTCTTTAGGTGACAATAGCCCTCATCAGGACTTATAAACTCATGTATAGGTGTGTGTGTGTGGGAATATATATATATATATATATATATATACATATGTGTAAGTATATATATGTGTGTGTGTGTGTGTGTGTGTGTGTGTGTGTGTGTGTGTGTGAAGAGAGCACTGTCATATAAACCAAGGAAGAAGAAAACATCAAGGGGAAGATAGAGATTAACAGTGATATAGGCTGCAAGGGCATTAGGATGGGTGATGACTGAGAAAAAGGTTATTGCATTTGACAATTAAGAAATGATTGGTAATTGTGAAGATATACCAGATACAGTGGAATGATGTGGTTAAAAGTGAGGCTATAGAGAATTAAGAAGGTAGTGAAAGCAAAGAAAATGGAGGTATCCATTGTATGAAGCTTTTTAAAGGAATTGAGCTTCAAAAGGAAAGAGAATTGTACCTAAATAATGGGGGATACAACATATATAAGAATTTTGAGTCATGACTCCAATGGAAAGCTCCTATGATTCTTAGAATATAGCAGCAAAACAGATGGTAATGCATCTTCTTTAATATCTTTTCCACTGTGAGGGGGAGGGAGGACATTTAATGTATCTGCTAGGTGATGCAATGGACAGAATCTCAGGCTTGGATTCATAAAAAACTGATTTCAATTCTATGCTTTAAGAGGTAATAACTATGCAATCCTAGACAAGTAACAACCTTATTTGCCTCAGTTTCCTCATTTGTAAAATGAACTAGAGTAGGAAATGGCAAACCATTTCAGTGTTTTCATAAAAAAAACCCTAATGAGGTTACAAAAAGTCAGAAATGCCTGAATTGTTTTTTTTTCTAGTAAATTTATTTATTTTAAGTACACATTACTTTATGAATCATGTTGGGAGAGAAAAATCGGAGCAAGAGGGAAAAAGCGTGGGAGAGAGAAAAAAACAACAACAGAAAAAAAGAAGTGTACACAGCATATGTTGCTTTACATTCAGTCTCCTTAATTCTTTTTTCCCGATACAGATAACATTTTCTGTCCAATGTCTATTGGGATTGCTTTTGAACATTGAACCACTGAGAAGAACCAAATCTTTCATACTTTATCATCACACATTCTTGCTATTATTGTGTACAATGTATTTCTGAGTGTATATATTTTGTCATTATCAGTTCATATACATTTTTCCAAATGTTTCTAAAATCAGCTTGTTCATCATTTTTATAGAAAAATAATATTCCATTATCTTCATATATCATGAATAACTTGTTCAGTCATTCCCTAATTGATGGGCATCTACTCATTTTCGAATTCTTTGCTACCACAAAAAGAGTTGCTACAAACATTTTTTCACATGTGGGTCTTTTTACTTCCTTTAAGATTTCTTTGGGATACAAAACCCAGTAATGGCACTGTTGCATCAAGGGGTCAGCACAGTTTTATAGCCCTTTGGGCATAGTTCCAAATCGCTTTCCAGAATGGTTAGATTACTTCACAATTCCGCCAGCAACGCATTAGTGTCCCAATTTTCCCATATCCCCTTAAACATTTATCATTAATTTTTCCTGTCATTTTACTGAATCTGAGAGGTATGCATGGTACCTTAAAGTTGTTTTAATCTGCATTTCTCTAATCACTAGTGATTTAGAGTATTTTTTTATATAATTATATATGGCATTTGTTTCATCAACTGAAAATTGTCTGTTCATATCCTTTGACCATTTATCAATTGGGGGATGACTTGTATTCTTATAAATTTGACACAATTTTTTACATATTTTAGAAATGAGACCTTTTTTTTTCCTTAGGCAATTAAGATTAAGTGACTTGCCTAGGGTCACACAGCTAGGGAATGTTTAGTGTCTGAGACCAGATTTGAACTCAGGTCCTCCTGACTTCAGGGCTGGTGCTCTATCAGAAATGAGACCTTTATCAGAAATTTCCCAATTTTTTATTTCCTTTTAATTTTGTTTGTATTGATTTTGTTTGTGCAAACCCCTTTTAATTAAATGTAATTAAAGCTGTCCATTTTGCCTTTCATATGGTTCTATAGATCTTCTTTGATCATAAATTTCTTCCTTCTCCAAAGATCTGATAGGTAAATTATCCCTTTCTCTCCTAAATTGTTTATAATATCAGCTCTTATTCCCAAATCATATATCTATTTTCACCTTATTTTGGAATGCAGTGTGAGATATAGGACATATTTCCAGTTTCTTGACCTTTTGTTCTTCCAGAAGAATTTTGTTATTTTTTTTTTTTTTAGTTCTATGAAATAATGTTTTGGCAGTTTGATTGGTATGGCACTGAATAAGTACATCAATTAAGGCAGAATTGTTATTTTTATTATATTAGTTCAACTTACCCATGAACAATTGATATTTTTCCAATTGTTTAGATATGACTATTTGTGTGAAAAGTTTTTTCTAATTCTTTTCATATAATTCTTGGGTTTGTCTTGGCAAGCAGATTCCCAAGTATTTTATTTTGTCTACAGTAACTTTAAATGGAATCTCTCTTTCTATCTCTTGCTGATGGGCTTTGTCAGTAATATATAGAAATGATGATGATTTGTGTAGGTTTATTTTATATCCCACAAATTTGCTAAAGCTGTTAATTGTTTCCAGTAGGTTTTTAGATAATTTTCTAGAATTCTCTATGTATATTATCTGCAAACAGTGATAGTTTTATTTCCTAATTGCCTATTCTAATTCCTTTAATTTCTCTCTTTTTTATTGCTAAAGTCAACATTTCTAGTTCAATGCTAAATATTAATGGTGATAATGGGTATCCTTGTTTCACTCAGATTTTACTGACAATGTGTTCAGCTTATTTTCATTACACATAATACTTTCTATTGGTTTTGAATAGATACTACTCATAATTTTAAGGAAAGCTCCCTTTATCCCAATGCTCTCTAGTGTTTTTAATAGGAATATATAGGAAGAGGCAAGTTCCTACTTAAAAAAAAGTCTTTTGTCAAAAGACTTTTCTACATCTATTGAGATTATCTTATGATTCCTGTTGGTTTTGTTATTGATATGATTAATAATGGTAATAGTTTTCCTGATATTGTACCAATCCTGCATTCCTGATAGAAATCCTATTTGTTCATAGTGTATTATCTTGCTGATAAATTGCTGCAATCTCTTTGCTAATATTTTATTTAAAATTTTTGCATCAATATTCATTGGGGAGATTGGTTTAATTTTCTTTCTCTGTTTTGATTATTTTTATTTTGTTATTTATATTTATTATTACCTGATTTAGGGATCAATACCATATTTGTGTCATAGAAGGAGCTTGGAAGTATTCCTTTACCTATTTATGCAAATATTTTACATAGTATTAGAATTAATTGCTCTTTAAATGTTTGGTAGAATTCACTTGTGAATCCATCTGACCCAGGTGATTTTTTCTTTGGGAGTTCATTAATGACTTTTTCAATTTCTTTTTCTAAAATGGGGCCATTTAAATAATTTATATCTTCTTCTGTTAATCTCGGCATAAATGATTGAATTTGTTCAACCAACAACAACAATTGATAATGAAACATTTGAAAATGATACAAAACTTTTTTGCAAAAAAAAAGATATTACCTTGGACTTCAGTAGCAGGGACAGAAGCTACAATAACTGCAGAAATTATCAGGTTGAACCTCCATAGAGGTTGCATACTAAGATGATGACTGAAGAAGCTTGACTAGAAATTGAACAACTGGTTTGAAGTATTAACTATATCTGACATTTAGCCTTATTTGATTGTCAGATGCCATTGGTGATTAAGCAAAAGTGTTCAGAGGCTAGTATTAAGGTTGTGAATATTTAAGGGGGATTGATGCTTTTAACCCATTTGATGTCTGAATACCCCTTCTTCAGACTTATTTATTCCTTACCTCTTACTTCAATTAAGATTTCATTTAATTATAAAATATTGTTGGGTCAATATAAATGGTAAATTGGATGTCTGGAGCAGGAAATGAAGAGCAAGAGAATAAACATTTATTAAGTGCTCACTATATAGCAAATACAGTGCTACATGCTTTATAAAAATTTCCTCATGTGATCTTCACAAAAACTCTGTGAAGTAGGTACTATTCTTATCCCCATTTGTTCTCCTCAAGAGACTGAGGCAGAAACTCAGGATAAGTGATTAATCCAAATTTCATAACTAATAAAAGTCTGACTTGAAGTTTGAACTCAGGTCATCCTGACTTCAGGCCCAAAATTCTATATATTGTGTTACCTAGCTATCTATAAATAAAAGAAAATAGAGACAGCTAAGTTATACAATGAATAGAGCATTAGGTTATGGCTACTTGGTTACATTCAAATTTTCTCAGCCTACTAGAGATGACACCATTGTGGAATAACTGTTATTCACCTTTTTATCTCATAAACCTCCACTGGTGTGTTCCATTTATGTAAATCATCTACTCACAATAATGACTGAACATTTATTTGCTAAGGAAATGAAATCAATGAGTTTAGACAACTCTCAATGACTTTGATTATGAAGATCAGAATGATTTTAAAGTATAGGTCTAAGTAAGAGTGATAGGAGTTTTGTATTTTTTATTATAATTTGGATAGATCAATCCTAAGCATGTTTGAATACTGAAAAGAAGGAGTGAGTGGAAAAGTAGAGAGTAAAGATCTAAGAAAAATGGTGGGGGAGAGAAATACCTTATGGAGTGATATCTCAGAGATAAGAAGAAATGCAATAGAAAACACATATGAAGCTCTAACAAGGACAAAGAAGAGTTACACTCCTTTAGATGGAAAAATAGCAATCATGCAAAAAATTCAGTAAATATAAAGAAAAGAAAATACTGTACTTCACTTTAACTTATTATACATCACAAAGTGATTACCTCACATTGTTCTAGATTATATATTTGTGTAGCATGGTAAGTACATATTTCTTATGTATAATTACATTTAAGAGTGAAAGACTAATAGTATCAATACTATACAGTTACATAAAACCTTTCAACCGAACTTTTCAATATAGTTTCAGTATTAAAATTTCTTGTAGCTCATTTCTGTCTGCTATTTGTAACATTACTCAAAAGAAACTAAGTTCATGTGTCCTGGAATAAACAGTACTATTTCAAATGTAATGTTTTCTTAAGGATCCCTGTGGACAGAATTGGCAAATGGGATTTAGCTTCTGGAGCCATACAAAAATGAAAGATTTTTAGCATTCCTGAATTGCTTCACCAGTTCATACAATCTTGTGACACCAAGTATGTAATGACTCAGAGTCTCAATTCATTGGCCATAATGTGGGAAAATATAGGAATGGTTGGAAAGTGATTTCTCAAGCCATTCTGTCATGGCAGTTCCTTTTGGTATGATTTAGGAAAGTACAGTCAGTGGAAAAGCCTCCCTTTTAAATGTCAAATACAAGATTCATTTCTGTACTGCCTTAATCCAAAATGTCAGAGTTCTGAACTGAACCATCAATCTCACCAGAACTTCCCAAGCTTTACCCATCAGCACCACTATCCTTTTAACAAGAAATCTTGATTTCTATGAATGTTCAATAAACTTATTCATGATATTGAGGAATACATCTTTCAAGAAAGGTAAGAAGTTTAATTTTCATTTGTCCACATGTATAAATGACTGATTAAGAGAAGAATCAGAATAACAGAGCTAAAAAAAGAAAATTTTTATTCCATCTATGTTGATAGTGGTAAAAATGTTTAAGAAAGAACTTAAATAATATTGTTACTTCCCTCACTTATACTGCAATATGTACCTCTTTTTCTACTTTGTCTCAACAAACAATTATCACCTTTGTGCTCAATTTTAACTTTGTTCACAGTACTCAGGTCAAAGTATCTGAGGATTGCTTTTCACATTTTCAATGCTTGTAAATGTACTTAATGAGGTCCAAAGAACATGCAGGAAATACACATCTTTCTACCCTTATAAATAAAATATGTAAATGGGAATCTCAAAATCTCAATACTTATGAAGAAATTCTAAGACAATTCTCAGAAAATATTTGAAATATTCTTATACAGAGGAAAATATTGGGTTAAATTCTGGCTTCTGAGATATTTTGAAAAATTTGAAAAAGGAGAAAGAGAAGAGACTTAAAAGACTAAAATTTAGAACATGGGTAATAAAGATAGTGGAGCAGACACTTGTGTATATTTAGTCAGGATTTACAATGAGAAATTTTTTTATAAACTTATTATTCCAGTCATTCTATGATGAGAATATTTCCTTGGGAAAACTTTTCAAATGAAAATAAATTGGTGTCATAAATTAGTGTCCATGTATTTTTGGAAAAATTCTGGAACCTTGGTTTATTAAACTTGAAAAAGAGAAAACTTTGTTGTGATTGCATTAATATTTAAATACAAAGTATGTTGGAATTATTCAGAACAAAATTATTATGAAACACAAAGTAAACTTGTGTGGAAAATATCCAAAATATAGAGAATGGGAAAATATGGATAGAATGTTAGGCCTAAAATCCAGATGATTCATATTCCTGAGTTCAAATCTGGCCTCAGACACTTAAACAAACTATGTGGCACTGGACAAGAAACCAGTTTTGTCTCACTTCCTCAGATGTAAAATGAGCTTGAGATAGAAATGGCAAACTATATTAGTGTTTCTGCCAAAATGGAATCAGGGAGAGTCAGACATTATTGAAAAAAACATTAACTAAATTTAGAGGTATAATTGCTTTCCTTAATGTAATTGGATCTAATCTTCCCAAGTGGCAGGGAAAGCAGATCTTTTTTATCTTTCTTTTAGGTTTAAAATATTATTTGTTCAAATTTAGTTAAAAAGTTATTACAAATTCCTGTGACCTTATAGAAAAAAGAATGTATATCAGAAATTACTTTCAAAAAGGTCTATTCCATTGGAAGATTTATGTCAACATGAAGGAATGTCTGTAGTAGAATGCTTCAGTGATTCACATTTTCCATTTTTTTTTCTCCCAATGGTTTTTATATAAAAATATAAGTGAAGGAAGACTTTGAACTTTTTAAAATTGCAAATGACATAAAGTGGGGAGAGTTAGTTAAAGAACTCAATCAAGACTAAAAAAATAATTCAACTGACAATAATAGAAGCAAAAATAAAGAAAAACTGATTGCTATAAGTGAAATGTTTTGGCTAAATAAATATCTATGACAAAATTCAAATAATGAATTAAGGATGTGTGATTACATAATATTTCATATCAAGAAGGTTTAAGTTTGTTGTTCTTTTGTTTTATTGAACAGCAAGACCAATATGAATTAGCTGTGTGATGGCAAACATCAACAACCTAGTTTGATATTTATCACCAATTTTCTCATGATTTTACTTTAGGTAAAAGCTTTTCATTATCAAAATATATGTAAAAATTTTTTCAAAATTCACCATTGCAAAACCTTGTTTTCCAAATTTTTCTCCCTCCCTTCTGCCTACTCTTCAAATAAAACAGCTTTATCTGACAATGTCAACCAGCATTTATTAAGCAACAAATGCATGTCAAAGATTATGTAAATGCTAATGATACAAAGCAAGGTAAAAGATATTTCCTGCTTTCAGGAAATGTGAAGTCTAATGGGGAAGATGAACATGAAAAAACTATGTATTAAAATGAAAAAAAATGGAAATAAATGGAGGGAAAGCTCTAGCAATGAAGTGGATTAAGAATATATTATTTTTTTTTAAGTGTAATTTTAGCTGGACTTGAAGGAAGTCAGGAAATCCAGGAGGTAGAAATGAGGAAGGACAAAATCCCAGTCATGTGAATCACCAGTGAGAATGGAAGATGAATTGTCTCATCTAGGATATAGCAAGGGTGACAGTTTCACTAGAATCTAAAAGTGTGTGGTGGTAAAATGTAAGAAATCTAGAAAGGCTAGAAGGGACCCAGATTATGAAGGGATTGATATGTGGGATTTCCTTTTTAATCGGATAAAGGTAAGCTTCTAATACACCAGTTTTCCACTGTCACCTGCTTCTTCTTTATTAGTTTTTCCTTTTATACCCTGTTTTTATGAGACAATTTATCTTTTTAACCTTTTCCTATCTAATTTTGTTTTTTTAGGATCAACTCATCATATGCCTCAGGTTTTCTTTCAAACTACCTTAGTAATAAGTTCAAAAATAATATTGATAATAATTAATATTAATGTAATGTCAACATTTTATTTTCATAATTAAATAGTTTGATTTTACTCATTTCCTTATAATTAGTATTTAATGCTTTCCTTATATTTCTTCTGGTTTTGTAAATATCAAATTTGTCATTAAGTTCTGATCTTTTTGCCACAAAGCAATTTTCTTGAATTAATTTTATTTTTTAAATTTTTTACTTATTTTCTCTTATTTGATTTTTCAAATACTTTTAAAATTCTTCTGAGTTATATTTTTGAGCTGGTAACCATTTGACATTATTCTTTAGGAAGAGTAGCATTTATTTAACTACACCATTTTCCTCTGAACATAAATCTACACCTTCTTTTACACCAAAATAACTACCAATGGTCAGATTTTTTTTCCCCTTTGCTTATTCTTATTTTATTTTAATATCTTATTTCATTTTTAATAGCTTAAAATTATTATTCTAAAGGTTTAATCCTGAGTTGTGGATAATATTGTCCTAGGGTTCAAGGACATTCTTACTATTGTTTTCTAAATACTGTCTCAGGGCTCCATCTTAGGGACTCCTGTCTTTCTCCCCTAAAATCCAGCCATTCTTCCCAGTAAATGTTCTTGCTCCCTGAAATACTGCACTTGCCCCTCCTCACCCACAGCCACAAAGACAGCTGGAATTACCTCTGAGTAGCATACTAAGCCTGAAAGGCAGAAACAGCAGAGGGTCCTTCAAACTTCCCTCTTTCAGCTTCATCGATTCTTCAGATGAAAGTCTGTGTGGCAAATGTTCCTGAGGTGAAATTTCCTGAGGCCAAGAATGATTTGAAAGTTGAGGTGAAATATTTTTGAGGCCTAGTATGCATCCCTCAAAGACCTATTTGTTGATTGAGTAGAGATATGAGAGGTGTTTACACTTCAGCCCTTGGAGTCTTCACTGAGATCCTCTCAAGAAATCATAGGAGGACAGTTGTTTTACCCCTTTATTTTTGCTACTCTGTGCTCATTTTGTGGTAATTTTCTATCTCTGGAGGAAATTTGACGAATCTGTAAATTTATGAGCTATTCCACCATCTTCCCAGATTGCAATCTAGTATATTTAATTCAGTAGCCCATTGATTATAGTTCCAAATTGTTTTCCAGACTGGTTAGATTAGTTTACTACTTTATCAGTAGTTCATTATTGTACTTATTTTTTTCCCTCATATCCTCCAGCACTTGTCATTTCTGTTAGTCATGAGGTGGTACCTCAGAATTGTTTTATTGTACTTTTCTTTTCCTAATTAATGATTTAGAACATTTTTCATAAATTATGGATAACTTTGATTTCTACTTCTGAAAACTTCCTGTTCATATCCTTTGACTATCAAGAGGAGAATGGCTCTTATTTTTATAACAAAGCAAAATCAAAAATAGACACATTTGAAGAGATAATCAGGGAGATTACATTTCTCTGACAGGTACCATAGACAATGAAATAATATTTTAAATATTATAGCATGTTTCTTTGATAAAGATCTCTTTTCTCAAATATATACTGAATGTAGAACTGTTAGATATTGTACCTAAGGGCAGTGGGTCTTATCTCTATGTTAAGAGACTCACCTCTTTGTTAAGAGCTTCTGTGTTCATTCCGGCCATGCTTAGTGTCTATTCAAAGGAGTGTCATGAGGAGCCAGAGGATAGATTGTGGCAGTTCTTTATTCAGGCTTCGTCGCCTCCATCGTTTCCATTGCTGTGCCATCTTTCCCTTACCACCAGCCTTGCTTATATCTTCCCTCTTCTCCTAGCCTCATCTCATCACCCCTCCTCTTTGCCTACCTTCCTTTCCCACTCTGTGATCACGCTATTTGTCCATATTCCCACACCCAATCATCAGTAATTAAGTTTGTATTGAAAGGAGGGTCTAATTCTTCTTTCAATAACAGAGCACTTCCTTGAAGCAAGCCATTTTCTAAGACCACTTTAAACAGCCATTATCATTATAATGAAACCATTATCAGCAATCTTTGGCCAGTTTAGGGGTCTCATGTTTCTCAAGGGAATCACAGACCACAGCCTTTGATCCTAATTCAAGGACAGACTTCTTTTACTGGGGTCCCAAAATCTCAGACCCTGACAAACTCCCTTCTGTCTCCATTCAATTTTCTCCAAAGATCTATCATACCTAACTTTTTAACATTTTGTTTACCTCCTTAACTTCTTTCTTATTTATTTTCTGGTTTGATTTATCTAGTTCTGAGAGAGCAAGGTTTAAATCCCCCACTGGCATAGCTTTGCCATCTATTTCTTCCTGCATCTCTCTTAACTTCTCCTCTAGGAATTTGTATGCTATATCACTTGGTGCATATATATTTGGTATTGATATTGCTTCATTATCTATGGTATCCTTTAGTAAAATATAGTTTCCTTTCTTGCTTCTTTTAATTAGATATATCTTTGATTTTACTTGATCTGAGACCAGGATTGCTACCCCTGCTTTTTTGTTGTTGTTGTTGTTCCCCTGACCTTAATATATTCTGCTCCACACCTTTACTTTCACACTATGCTTTAGATGTGTTTCTTATAAGCAACATATTGTAGGCTTCTGCCTTTTAATCCAGTCTGCTATTCATATCCACTTTATGGGAAAGTTCATCTCATTCACATTCACAGTTAAAATAACTAATTCTTTATTTCCTGCCGTCTTATTTACCCAAAGTTATGTGTTTTTTCTCTTTCGTTTCCCCCTTCTGTCCTCCCCAGTATTTTGCTTTTAATGACCATCTCCCTTAAACAATCCTTCCCTTTAGAGTCCCTCCTCCTTTTTAAAAACATTTTCTCCTAATTCTTCTATTTTCTCTTCTATTAGTCTTTCCCTTTCTTTTCCCCCTTTTCCTCCCACTTCCCTATAAGATGGGATAAGTTTCTCTGTGAAACCAAATATATCTGATATTCTCTCTTTGAGCCAAATCTGATGAGAGTAAGATTCATCTCCCTCCCTTCTTTCCTAAAATAGGTTTTCTTTGCCTCTTTGTGAGATGAAATTTCCCTTATTTTCCCTCTTTTTCCAGTATGATCCCCTTTCCACCTCATTTCTTTTTTATGTTATCAAAATTAAATCAAATTATACTTGCACACTCTAAGTGTACCCATAACAGAAATATAGTCCTAAAGAGTTCTTTTTTTTATCCTTATAAGTTTCTCTTGAGTTCTGTGTTTGGACATCAAATTTTTTATTAACTTCTGGTCTTTTCATTTAAAATAGGTGAAATATTTATACCATGGAATGTCCATTTTCTTCCATGAAAGATAATGTTCATTTTAGCTAGATAGCTTATTCTTGGCTGCAATCCAAGTACTTTTGCCTTTTAGAAAATCAAATTCCAGGCCCTTCAATTCTTTAAGGTGGAAGCTGATAGATCCTGTGTGATCCTAATCATGCTCCTTGGCATTTGAATTGTTTCTTTCTGGATGCTTGCAATATCTTTTCCTTGGTGTGATAGTTCTGACATTTAGCCACAATATTTCTTGGGGATTTATTTTTGGGGTCTCTTTCAGGAGGTGATCAGTGAATTCTTTTGACGACTATTTTACCTTCTGATTCTAACATACCAGGGCAGTTTTCTTTTATGATTTCCTGTAAGACAGTGTCTAGGTTCTTTT
This sequence comes from Myrmecobius fasciatus, assembly GCA_023553655.1. Classification (NCBI taxonomy): domain Eukaryota; kingdom Metazoa; phylum Chordata; class Mammalia; order Dasyuromorphia; family Myrmecobiidae; genus Myrmecobius; species Myrmecobius fasciatus. Next base: position 15,683 of record JAJPUD010005301.1, read on the forward strand.
TTTCATCATGGCTTTCAGGAAGTCCAATAACCCTTAAATTGTCTCTCCTAGATCTATTTTCTATTTCAGTTGTTTTTTTTCTAGGAGATATTTCACATTTTCTTCTATTTTTTTTTTCATTTTTTGTTTTTGTTTGACTGATTCTTGAAGTCTTTTTGAATCATTCATTTCCATTTTTTTCCATTCTAATTTTTAATATATTATTTTCTTCAGTTACCTTTTTTAGCTCCTTTTGTAATTGGCCAATTGAATATTTTTTGTTCATTGCATTCTTTTTCCATTTCACCAATTTTGTTTTTCAGTGAATTGGTGTCTTTTTCGTATTTCTTTTGTAGGGCATTATATGCTTTTATCAATTCAATTCAATTGCAATGATCTCATTTTATTTCCCCATTTTTCTCCTAACTCTCTTTTAAGATTATTTATGCAATCTTCCAGGAAAGCTTTGTGAAATGGGAACCAGCTCATGTCTCCCTGTGCGGCTTCCTCTGAAGTTGCTTTACCTTTAGAAACCTCAGGATTTAAGGTCCGTTCTTCTCTCCTTAAAAGCTGTCTACAATGAGAGTTCTTTTTTTGTTTTTTATTCATTTTTTAAGGCTTGAGGTCTGTTCAAATCAAAATAGGGACAGCTGCTTTAATTTGCCTTGGGGCAGTTCTGTTGATTGATTTCAGGTACTGTATATCGGGGTTAGGTCCAGGGTTCTTCCCGGGCTCAATGCTTTACAATTTACTTCTTACAAAAGGCAAATTTGCCAAACCACCTGCTTGCAACCAGGACAGAGTAGCCTAAGAGGCTCACAAAAGGTTTCCAGGGATCTGGAAACTGCAATGATCTGATTGCCGGCCCCACCTTGCTGCCCCGGTTTTCTCAAGCTGTGGTCTAGACTCAGGAGAGTGTCCCCTGCCTGATTGAAACAGACCTTTTCTGAAATTCTTTCACGGTAACATAGACATGGGGTATGGGTGTGAATTGAATATGAAGGGATAATTTTTTTTAATGATGAAATTAAGGGGTGAGAGAGGAATGCATTGGGGAAAAGAGAAAGGGAAAAGTGGAATGATGCAAATTATCTACCATAAAAGAAGCAAGAAAAAAAGCTTTTACAGTGCAAATCCTTTAGCCTAACAATAATACTACCAGGCATGAATGAATACCAAAAGAGATTCAGAAAAAAACAGAAAAGAAAAAAAAATGACTTATATGTACCAAAAATATTTATAGCAACTCTCTTTTTAGGACAAAAAAATTGAAATTGAGGGGTTGTTCATCAAATGGGGAATGGATCAATAAACTGTGGTATGTGTTTGTGATGGAATATTATTGTTCTCTGAAAAATAATAAGCAGGATGCTCTCAGGAAAAAAAATCTGGAAACTCCACCATGGCCAAAGTGAAGTGTACTGTATACAAAATAATAACAATGTTCTGGGATGGCCAGTTATAAATTACTTTGTTACTCTCAGTAGTACAATCATCCACAGCTACTCTCAAGGACTTATAATGAAAAATCATATTCATACCCAGAGAAGGTACTGACTGTGTCTGAATATAGATTGAAGCATTCTCTATTTTTCTCTCTATTTCTCTCTTTCTTTTTAACTTAAATTTTCTTGAGGGTTTTTATTTTCATTAGGATGGGAGAAGCATGTTTTCTTTCACAACTGGACTTTTATGGAAATGTTCTGCATAACTTGACATGTGGTTTCTTAATTGTGGATGGGAATATGAGAGAGACCCTAGAATTCAAAAATCTTTAAAAAAATATTTAAATTGTTTTAAATGTAACTAGAGGAAAATATTAAGTAAATAATTTTTTATTAAAAAGGATGAATTGATGGTTCTGAGTGACATCCTTAATTTATATTTTCTATTTATTCATCTTTATTAATTAGATTTTCTTGCGTTTTGAATGGTTTTTAAGCATATCATGTTAGAACAGATGTCATTTTTCTCCCAGTGCATTGAAAAACAAAAACAGTAAACCTCTCATGTTGACTACATTGTGTTAGCGAAGCAGGGATATCATAGGCTCATACAAATTGAAGTGGTCATTTAGTCTAATAATCTTCCCAGTATACACATCTCCTTTAAAAACTACAAAAATGAGCATTTAGTCTCTGAGTATTTTTGGTGATGTCAAAGCCACTATTTCATGAGAAAAGTCTTTCTGTCTTTAGAAAGCTATGTTTATTATGCAGTATTTTATATTGAACTGAAACATTTGGTAGCTTCTATTCACTTGTCCTACAGTTCCCTTATGGAATCAACTGGTTAGTTAATTAGTAATTTCTCTCTTGGTTGTAGTTATTATTCATTATATAAAGAAAATGTGGGCTAGGAACTCTAATTCCAAAATGAAAGGGAGGAAGAAACAAAAAAAGGAAAAAAAGAAAGAAAGCTAGAAGGAGAAAAAAAGATTGGAAGGAGGAAAGAAAGGAAGAAAGGAAGGAGGAAAGAAAGGAAGAAAGGAAAGAAAAGAAAAGGATAAAAATGAAAAAAATAGATATAGACACAGAGAAACATAGCTCTATATTCTTTGGTAGGGTTATGCATCCTTAATAAGAATGGGTTGAAACTACCTGTGCGTGTCCCAGATTGTAGATTTGAGGAAATTCTTCCCTCTTCCTACTAACAAAATGTAGGTCAATTGATCAAATAATGTGTATTAAGTGTCTGCTGTGTGCCGAGAAATATGCTTAGTTCACAAAATATAAAGATACAAAAGTAAAAATTAAACAATTCCTGGCCTTAAGGAACTTGCATTCATGGAATCCATGGCATAGAATTAGGAGTGTCATTAGAGGCAAACTAGTCTAACCCCTTTATTTCACAGATGAATAAAAAACTTAGGCACAGTGAAGTTAAGGAACTTGACCAGGATCAATAGACTGTGAGCTCCTTGAAAAAAAGAACTACCTTTTTCCCTTCTTTGTATTCCCAGGATTTATCACAATACCTGGCAAATAATAGACATTTAATGAATATATATATATAATCTGTCAGAGGTTGAGTTTAAACTCAGATTTACCTGGTCCAATATCCAGTACTCTAGAACTTTAACCATATAAATACAAGCATGTATATTAAGTATAAGCAATTTATGGGATAATCATTTTCTGTTGAAAAAGAGATAGATGATAGAGATAAGACAGAGAAAAGATATGAAAGAGACAGAGAAAGAGAGATAGAGAGATAGAGAAAGAGACACACAGAGAAAGACAGACATATTTATACCAAGGGACTTTGGAAGATTGTCAACCAACAAGTATTTATATCCCAGGAATTAAACTAAAGAGTGCAATACAAAGAAAAGCATAAAAAATGAACCTTCTCTCAAGGAATATATTATGTACAAACAATTATGTACAAACAAAATATGCATAAAATGTATAAAAGATTATCTTATAGGAAGGCAGTCATGTACACATCAAAGGAAAACAGTTTTCCCAGAGGAAGGATTTTAATTGAGACTTAGAAGAAACTGGGGAAGCCAGGAGATAAGATAGTAGGAATGGAAACATTCCAAGTAGAGAGCCAATATTGGGAGCTGGGAGATGGAATGTTTTGTATAAAGAAAGAAAGAAAATATAGGCTAATATTTTATTGAATCAAAAAGTATGTGAAAAGGATTAAGATATTAAAATGGAAATACAAAATAGGACCAAGATTTTAAAGATTTTAAACACCAAAAGCCTTTTTGATCTTGGAGTTAATAACAGCATTCTTGAGTGTAGGATGACATGGTCACACATGAACTTTAAAACATAACTTTGATAGCTGAACGAAGGACGGACTAAATTAAAGGGATATTTGAGACAGAGAGAACCAGAAGGATATTGTAATTGTCCAGTCTTTAAGGGATGAGGGCCTGGATCCCAATAGTGCCAGTGTCAGAGGCAAGAAGAGAGTGTTTATGAAATATTTTGGGAAGGTAGAATTGACAGGATTTGGCACAGATTTGTATAGAAGGGATGAAAAAGGCTAGAAATGCAACATGATGCCAAGATAGCAAGAATTCATGAATTAGCTAATAATTTTGCTCTTGATGCTAATAGAAACTTATAAAGAAAGAAAGGATAGGGAGAAATATGAGTTTAATTTTGGACATGTTGAGTTTCATCTCTTTATGGGACGTCTAGTTTAATACATATAACTCAGAGAAGAAGATGCAAGAGATGGAATTGAATATATAAGGGCTACATGAAAAGATCAACTAAAATCATGTCTTCTGCATAGAGATGATAATAGAATCTATCAAAGCTGATAAAATCATTAAAGTGAAATAATATATAAAGAAACGAAGAAGGACAGAGACAAAGCCTTGGTAAACACTGATGGCTAGTGTGTCATCTGAAAGAGAACCCAGCAAAGACAATTGAAAAAGAGAAGTCAGACAAGGGAAAAATAATTAGCAGGGATTAATGCCATGAAAATCCAGAGATAAAAATTAAGGAGATAAATTTGTTTAATAGGTTTAAAGGCTGCAGAGAAATCAAGAAAGAAGAGGCAAATAGATTTGACACTGATGGAAAATATTTCAACTTGAAAAGGCTACAAGCCAAAACCAAGGAAGTCTTGGTGCATGGTTTTCTGTTTGCAGATGATTATGCACTTAATGGAGTTGCTGAGATGCAATAGCATATGGTTTGATTCTCTGCTATTTGTGCTAATTTTGGCTTAACAATTAACCCCCCCAAAACACAGGTTCTCCATAAGTCAGCACATCATCCATATGTGGCACCATTGGTTACAGTAAATGGAAAAGTTTTGAATATTGGATAAATTCACTTTCATTGACAGTACTTTCCAGGAATGTACACATCAATAATGAGATTGACGCATGTATTGCTAGTGTTTGGGAAGCTCCAAAGGAAAGTGTGAGAGAGGAGAAGTATGAGACTGACTACCAAAGTGAAGGTCTAGACCCATTGCACTGTTGTTATATGCCTATGAAATCTGGATAGTATACCAGTGCCATGCCAGGAAACTGAATAGCTTCTATTTGAATTGTCTTAGGAAGGTTCTTCATATCTCCTAACAGGATAAGATAACAAACATTGAGATACTTTCTCAAATTAAACTGCCAAGCATTCAGACTCTACTGCAGAGAGTACAATTCCACTGGGCTGGCAACATTCTGTGAATCTCAAATGTACATTGGCTAAAAAAGACTTTTTTATGAAGAACTCAGACAGGGCAAGTGCTTATATGGTGGTCAGAAAAAGGTATACAAGGATACGCTCAAGGTCTCTCAAGACCATGGGAAACATTGGCATAGAATTGTCCAACATGGAATGCCCTCGTCAGAGAAGGTGCTGTACACTATGAGCAAAGATGTGCAAACTAAGATAATCTACCCAAAAAAAGTTCATATGGAATATTTGTGCCCAGCCTGTGGCAGAGCATCCTGAGCTTTTATTTGTCTGATCTGTCATGGTCAGACACACTATAACTTGACTCTAGTATAGTGCTGTCATTTTGTTCCTCTTTGAGAATGAAAGACAATAACCAGTCAACCAACTATAACATTGAAGACAAAAATTTGCTTGAATAAAGAGTTAGGAAGCCAGACCTCAGAAAAGAGTTAAGAAGAGACTAAAAAAAGAAATGGAGATAACAGTTATAGATGGCTCACTAAAAGTATTTAGTCATCAATATGTAGAGAGATATAGCATTAAAAATAGAAAAGATAGCAAGATTAATTAAGGGTTGCTGGTTTTTTAAGATGAAGGAGAAAAGAAAAGAGAATTTAGTCACTTGTGCTTGTAAAGATTTTTGGTAAGGAACATTCCTCTTTCATGTAACACAGGGATGATGGAGGAGATAGTTGAGGAAGGTATCTGAGTGATGTGAGATGAATAAGCTGATAAGAGGAAGCTATTGAAGGTGGTCTCAATTTTTCAGTGAAATATCTATCAAGATTCTTGAATGAGAGAGTTGAAAGGGAAGGATGAACACTTGAGGGGCATGTCAAGATCAAAGTTATAACCATCTATGTGTGAAGATGGGTTGAGTTGGGGGATAAAATCATGGAAAATATATAAGGGACAAACTTGGTTTTGAAGGTTTTTGGAGGAGTAGAGATTTTTTTTTCCTGAGGCAATTGAGGTTAAGTGACTTGCTCAGGGTCACACAGCTAAGGAGTGTTAAGTGTCTGAGATAGGATTTGAACTCAGATACTCCTGACTTCAGGGTTGAAGCTCTAACCACTACGCGACCTAGCTGCCCCAAGAGTGATATTTTTGATAAAGTGCCCAGTATGAGGGAACACTGAATTCTCCATTGGTGGATAACAGCCATCAGAACTTTGATTTAGTGATAAATATGGATTAAATGAATCTTAAAGGAGAACTTAATGAAGAGATGGAAACTAGAAGAGATATTGTGGAATGAGGAATATTCTGACAGTCCCAACAAGATCTGTGAATCCTGGGGTATGTATGAAAATGCAACTAGCACTAGAAACCATGACCAAAGATACTATGTCATCAAAGGCAATCAGGTCTTGGTGAATGTAAAAAAGAGATGGGAAAAGTTGAAAAAAAAAGAAAGAAAAGTTTATGATGAAATCAAGTTGATACCTTTGGAGAGAGCATTCCAGAGAATATTGTGAAAGATGGGTACATCTTGACTAATATATTAAGGAGGTCAGTGTGAAGGGATTAAGAAAGGCAGCAGACATTGGGGGATGAAGGGGAAGAGTTAGAACAATAACATCTGGGTGTTCAGAAACACTAGTGTGGGTGATGTCTGATGGAGTGAAAGTATGCTAATCATTCAGGAATGTGTTCATGAAAGTTATCATTGTCCATGGATAAAAAAGAGAAGATTCTATGGACGTGGACCATGCTAGAGGCTGAATTCATAGTGGAGATTGTGTAGCATGGGTAGGCCTTCTTATGATGTGGAATAAGCAAACAGGAACTCACAAATTATTGAGTCTGCTGCAGAATTGAATCATTCCAGTACATCAGGAAGCATTACAAAAGCAGAAGAGAGAGGGATGGGCATTAGCCACACAGTATAGAATTGGAACAGACTGAAGAGTATGGTGGGAAGTCTGTGTAGAGGAAATAGCTGATTTCAGTGACACTTGAGAAGAGAAACTAGGAATTTTTAAGAGTCAGGAAGGAGGAGGAAATGCATTGTAGTCATGGATAAAGAATTTGTGCATAGGAAAGAAAACAAGAGATCGAAAACTACATATAAGAAAAAAGAACATAGATTACACAGGAAGAAAAAAATGCCCTCTCTGGAAAGTTAGAATGAAGAGAGATATGAAAGTCTTGAACTGCTGAGAAGAGAATAATTTTAATTTTTTCCTTAAAAGTAATAGAGAATCAAAGGAGCATTTTGAATAAGGCAATAACATGATGCTCTGATTTGTGCCTTAGAACTATCAAGTTTTGATAGTTATGTGGATGAAAAATGAGATAGAATAGAGAATAGAGATTGAAGGTAATCCCAGCCTTCCCTCCCAATGTTAATAAATCATCTTCATGTGTTACTGAGGTTAGAAAAATAATCAACTACCAACCCTGTGATGATGATCCTTTGGAAACTTATGTAGGCTCCTCCTAGGATTTGTAATATACAGTCCAGATTGGTAGGGATCGTCAAAGGTTATGCTTGGATGCATATTTAAGAGACTAGCTTCCTTCTATCCCAAGGTGAATGCTTGGAATATGAATTAGGGAAAGATTATTCAAAATGTTGTTTTATAAAACAAAAATTAAACCTTTTTTTGATTCCTTGATAGTTCCTTTTTAAAATTAAGGTATGTACCTGCTCAAAGTTTTATTTTTTTTAAGTGTTACTGTAAAAGAGGAAGATTCTCTTTATAAAAGTGTATTGTATCAGGTTGGAGACAGTGGAAAAGAGTTGCCAAACTTCTCAAAAAAAAAGATTGAGAAAAGCAATGGAGTGGATGAGGGGACAAAAGCAGTTAATTCTTCCATTTCCCACTTCTAACAGACAGGCTAATCAGTTGTAATTAAGAGGCAAAGTAACAGACTAATAAACCACACTTGTCACCAGTTGTCATCTTAGTGATCAATTCGCACCTCTATCCCAATGACAGAAGCCCTTCAAGTGTTCTAATAACCCTTGAATCCTCTGAGCTCCTGGGGATTAGTGAAAGGATAATGTATTGTTAAAGCACTAATGAAGAAGAGGGTTAGGAGCCTCCTTAGCTGGGAAAAAAGCAAAAGTAAACTTCAGTAGGAATTTAGCTTCCTTCCTTTTGTTTGGTTTTTCATTTCTGATTAAATGAAGCTCATCTAAGACTCTCCCCTCCCCTCCCCCAGCACCAATTTTTTTTTTCATGGTCTCCCAAAAAATCTAATATTTGTCAAGCCTTTTTTCTCAGTAGGATAGCTTTTGCGGGAGACACATTTCCTTTTTTACTTGGTCAATTTGCTTTTAAATAGGTGCTTTCCTCATTCCACTCCTGAGAACTTATTTTATAGAAACTATATGCTTTAAAATATAAAATAAACTCTTTCTGTTTTATCACAGCTCATTTTACAGACTGACTATAAGCAAATAATATCAACAGTAGGTAGATTCTGTATTCAAGAAACTATACATAATAGTTTTCCTTTGATGAATAAAATTGTGTCCTATTTAAATAATAGGACAAAACAAAATTGAGTCATGTGAATTTAGAGATGCTAGAAGTACATTTCAACATCACTTTCTTTTTTTTGGCAAATTAAGATGATATGCAAAAATAATCCAGGTGACTCATATTTCAACCATTCCATTATGTTATTAGGCTTATAAATAATCCATTTCATACACATTATTATATATGAAAGGGGAAAAGCAAAATAGTATGTCCAAAATATAGTAATATTTACAAAGCATTCCCAAGTGCTTTTGCTTCTTTTCTTCTGTGACATGGTTCAGGCTTCAGTAAACAAAATGGAATTTTAGGATTAGGAAAAAAAAACAACTCTAGAGACTACATAATTTAATCCCTTGCTTTGTGGCGAGATCATATCTTCATGACCTATCAAAATCTGTATTCTCAAAAGCAGAGACAATATTCTCCCTTGACAATGCAATTCAGTAATTGATAATCCTCAGTCAGAAAACTTTCTTATATCTCAATCTAAATCACCCCTATTTTAGCTTTTACCCTATTTGCTTTTAATTTATATCCAACAATAATGGAGACAAGAAGAGTCATTATATTCCACATTCATAATTTGTATGTAGGTGTGCTTTACATTGAATTTGAACTTCTTGACAGTTACTGAAAAGTAACATAGTTTAAAAATATTTAACTCCTATAATCTAACAATGATTTAAAGAAAGGATTTGAATATACATTATGTTTTAGAAAATAAATCTAACTCAAATTTTTCATTATTTAAATAGGACTGAGATTAGGTCATTCTACTCTCTGCTGAGTATCAATATATGTCAGAAGAAAAGTAATTGCATGCTTACAACAAACATTTGTGCATTATCACCAGAGCAAGACCAGAAGATAATGTAATCTTTTCATTAAAATAAATGTTTGTTGAATGTTTTGTTGAATTGTTTATTTGAATTAGCTTTTAAACTTTGTCATTTTAGTTTGACTTTTCTTAATAGATTTTGTTAATGTTCATTTATGACAATTTTAGATAGCCTGGTATGACACACCAATGTAAAATCCAGGCAACACTTTTCTTGAAATCAGAAGTCAATGATTTCTATGATTCCTAGAAATTTTCTCTTAGCCAGCAAGGTTGGGGCACAGTCTGAATTCTCAGTGTCTCTCATGTGTGCCACTGTGTTTTTTGTTTTCCTTTTCTTTTTCTAGACATGAATACAAGAGGACATGTAGTAGAGTTTTTGATGGGGTCTATTTTCAGGTTAATTGTTTAAAATTCTGTCATGAATTAGATGCTTATTCTGAGATTCTTCCCTATCTTCTTTCTGTTCCCCAGATCTATGTCCCCAAAGAGCAGGGCATAGGTTCATTTTTTAAAAGAACAATATTCAACAATCCATCATTTATTTATTTATTTTTCTTTTGTGTTCAACAGATTGTTGTCTGCACAATGGTAAACTTGAGTGAACATGATCTCTGCTTCCTCTTAAGATGTCTTGCTGTGAAATATTAGAATAGCAAAAGGCTAATGTATGCATACATGGGGCAGAGGGGAATGTTTCAGCCCACATTTCACACTGCAGTAATCAATTCATTGGTTTGGGAGGGGTGGGGGAGGAAGCCAACTCTTTCCTTGTCCAGCTGCAGCAGGCTGAAGCTTGAACATATGCCTGTCTGAAAGAAGAGGAGGGGAAAAAAGCCCTCTCAGGAGTAGCCAAACAAAGAAAGCCAATCTTCTCCACAAAAGCGTGGAATGACTTAAACACTCCATTGTATTAAATATGAATGAGTCTTTATTGTGGAGCACAGTGTGTGGGGAGCCTTGGTGTCCTCCGATTAGCCACATGATTAACCAGATTACACCGGGAAGCTGCTAAGGTAAATAAGCCAAGCCTTCTGTCACTTCCTCCCTCAGGCCTGCCAAACAAGGTGCCTAGGAGCTTGCCCTATTGTAGTTGACTGAGGAGCAAGGAGAAATAGCCATGAATGCCATGCTTGGTAATAAAACACAGAGGGCGAGAGAAAGAAAAGGGGTGTCTCAGGGGACATTCTATGAGAAACAGTGTGAAAACATCTTTCTGGTCAACTAACATGTCAGTATTGTTCCCTTTGATCGGTGCAAACTAAACTCACCCTCTGCCTAAACAGGGTCTCTTATCCCTTTTGAAGGGAGTGAACCAGGAGGAGGCAGAGGAAAATGACAGGCATTAAAACAGCCTAAATCAAGCTCATTAGGGGTGAGACACAATCATTCAGTGCCTTCAAATCTGCAAGCTTGTTAACCCTGTTTCCATCTTCGTTTTAGCCAGGGCTTTCTTCCTTCTGTAGTCGTTCACTTCTTCACCCCTAGTTCATTTTTGTGGACAGGTTGACACCCACAGTTTAATTGGTTTATGGAAATTGCACAAAAGTTACAATTATCTGACTAGCTTGAGCTTTTGGAGAAGATACAAGAAATTGGGCACCATTTAAAACAGGGCCTACATGCAAGGTCTTTGGGTATTCAAACACTGGAAAGGCAAGTAGACTTTTTCAGATCTTTGAGCTGGAAAATCATCAATACATATAAAATTTATCTGTGATATCAAAGTACACTGTTTTAGAAGTTCTTTTTCCCCTTGTGCTTTTTACTGAACTGATCCTTTGTGGGATCTAAATGTAATCATGGATCTCAAGTTAGTGTTTACTTAACTTTCATTTTAGTTGAAAAAAGTTTGTGTCTCTCTGAAAAAGTGATCAGGAGGGTAAGAGGGGACCTTTAAGTGGCTACTTGAGGTCCCAAAAGAGTTATTTAACTTCTAAAAGAATATTTTGAGGGACTGAGGGCAAAGAAATGAAAAATGTGATAATTCAATTAAGTTGAAAATATACAAAGAATTTAGAGGGTTTTGGCAGAATGCATTTTAGATATTGTGAAATCTTTGAACATTTGGAAACTACATTTAAAATTCACATCGGAAACAGGTCATATGCTCTCACATACATACATAAAGACTTCCACAAATATATATTTTATAAAAATAGTTGTTTTCAGAAATTAGCAATAATATATAGACTATTACTAACTTTGAGTATAGGAACCACCTAAAATATTTTTAAGTGCATTGATTGCACTTTTTTTTAAAGTAGGGGCAAAAATATGACCACTCCAGCTTTCAAAATATTCTTCTACTACCTGAAGCTATAGTATTTCTTCTTTCAAAGTTCAGCTATTAAAAAAATATACAGTTTTATCATCAGATATTGGGAAGCAATAGACAAATTTTTCAGCAAAACCTTTAGAGTAAAATGCCCTGAGGAATTTATTGGTTATGAAGATAGTCTTCTTCCCCTCCCCTCCTTTCCCCTCTCCTCTCTTCCCTTCTCCTTCTCTTTTCCTCCTCCCCTTCTCAGCCTTTCCTCTCCCTCTCTTTTTCTCTCCTCTCCTTTCCTGTCCTCCCCTCTCTTTTTTCTCCTCTCCTTTTTTTTCTTTTCCTCTCTTCTCTTGTCTCTTCTTCACATTTGCCACTTAAAATATTTTCTTTATTGCTAGAAATTCTTATCTTTGATTTTCCTTAACTTCCCAGGGTAGAACTATTCAGGATCCCTTACCAATCCTATTATAATGAGTAAAAAGCAGAGCACTCGCTTGCCCAGTTAAATGCTCTTGTTCCTTAAAGTCTGTAAAAATCTTCGAATTCCACTGTATTTGCTTCAAGTTTGACATTCTGGGAAAATATACTTGAATGAATGATGGTTCCAATCATTTGTTCTTTATCTGTTCAAGAAAAAAACCCTGGAATTTCTTCCTCTTTGAATGGTACTGTTATTTTAAATAAGTTTTGAATAATGAATGAGTTGTTTTTAATCTCAAACTTCATGTGTTCTATTGGAAACCCCGGAATAAAAAAATTTTTTTGAAATGATAAACTATGATATTTCTATGTGTTGTTCATATTTAATACACTTTTTGATTTCCAGTTATATCACCACTGGCACAAAAATTCACATGTTATTAAAACATTTGTCAGTTCTTATGGAACCTTTCATCCCCTCCCATTTGGAACACTTGTTTTACTTATTTATAGCCCAGATTCAAGTCATTCATCAGATTATGAATTCTACATTTAAATTATTTTAATTTCTTCTTGGTAAATGCTACTAAACACAATTTTTATTAATAAAATTATTTCAAATGCTGTGTTAAACATGAAGTCAGTGAAACCTTGGTTCATTGTATTTCATTTTGGTTAAGAAGATCTAAGAAAATTTAGATTGTTTATGCTTAAGAGAGGTTGATAGAACAGAGTACACCTGATCAGTTCTGTGTATTCTCCTAAATTCAAGTGGCTAACTAGTATTCCAATATAATACTGATGATGTCAAGGTGTAAAGATAATGCCCTCACTAAAGGTTTTCCATGCTATTTTGAGAGATGAACTACATATATGCTATCATATTCACAGGGTACACTATTCTATTCCCATGATAATCAAATTAATGGTGTAATATTGTACTTTCTGAATTTCATTGGACATGAGAAACACTTCTTTACTTTATAGTGACATGTAAATATAGTTTTTATTTGGATCTACAATATTTTGTAGAGAAATTCTTCATAAAGGCAATGAAACAAAATATGGTTGATTAAAAAGAAAAGGTCAAAATAGGAAACTATGAAAATGATGATAATATATTCACAACAGCTTTATGAATGTGATATGGATTTTAGATATATGAAAGTGACTTGTTATACTAACTTGAGATAAAATCTAAAAAAGAGAGATCTAATTTCTAAGTATAAAAATGTTTTTAGTGGAGTGAGTACTTGATATTTCACTTCTCTCTCTAAATTCTCTGTAATATCTAACATGACCACATTTCATGAAATTTGTGTTCCCTCCTCTCCCCTAGATAGCAGGAAGTCCACTACATGTTAATAATGTTGAAATACTTGACAAGTTGTGCAAGAAAAATCCTATCTACAAAAAAAAAGAAAATCAGAGAAAGGAAACACAATGGAAGCAAACATCGATAGAGAACATGAAAATGTTATGTTGTGGTCCACTTTCATATCCCTCTCTCTGGCTGTATATGGTTTTCTTCAGTGAACATTTGGAACTGGTTTGAGACAATTCTTTGTTGCAGAGAGCCATGTCCATCAGAATTGATCATCATGTAATATTGTTGTTGCTGTGTATAATGATCTCCTCGCTCTGCTCATTTCACTCAGCATCAGTTCATGCAAGTCTCTCCAGGTCTCTCTGAAATCGTCCTGCTGTTTGTGTCTTACAGAGCAATAATATTCCATAACATTCATATACCATAGTTTATTCAGCCACTCTCCAATTGATGGGCATCCCTTCAGTTTCCAGTTTCTAGCCACTACAAAAAGGGCTTTCACAAGCATTCTTGCACATGTGGGTCCCTTTCCCTCCTCTAAGATCTCTTTGGGATATAGGCCCAGTAGAAACACTGCTGGGTCAAAGGGTATGCACAGTTTGACAACTTTTTGAGCATAGCTCCAAATTGCTCTCCAGAATGGTTGGATCCATTCACAGTTCCACCAACAATGTATCAGTGTCCCAGTTTTCCCACATCCCCATCCAACATTCATCGTTATCTTTTCTTGTCATTTTAGCCAATCTGACAGGTGTGTAGAGGTACCTCAGAGTTATCTTAATTTGCATTTCTCTGATCAATAGTGATTTGGAGCAACTTTTCATATGACTAGAGATGGTTTTAATTTCATCATCTGAAAATTGTCTGTTCATTTCCTTTGACAACTTATCTATTGAAGAGTGGCTTGAGTTCTTATAAATATGAGACAATTCTCTATATATTTTAGAAATGAGGCCTTTATCAGAACCATTAAATGTAAAGATGATTTCTCAATTTGATGCTTCCCTCCTAATTTTGTCTGTATTAGTTTTATTTGTACAGAAACTTTTTAACTTAATATAATCAAAATTATCTATCTGGTGTTCAATTAGGAGTTCCAGATCTTCTTTGGACATAAATTTATTCCATCTCTACAGGTCTGAGAGGTAAACTATATCACGTTCCTCTAGTTTGCTTACAAAATCACTCTTTATATCTAGATCTTGAAGCCATTTAGATCTTGCCTTGGTATGTGAGTCAACTGATAATTTCAGTGGAAAAGCACATTAGTGATAATTTAAACCAATTATATTAGAGATTAATTTTAGATCCTTTTGATACAGGTAGTTATAGAACCCTAAGAGAAAGCTACTCAAACTTTGGGGACTTGACTCTTCAATGGCAATTACAGATGAAAGAATTAGTCTCAGAGAATTCACATTGAGCATTTTTTAAAATAAAAGTTTAAGATTCTTTTCTGATTCTCTCTAAATTCTTTATATCTTGTTCATACCATATTTCCTTTGGTGAACTACCTTCTAATTTGTCATCTTCAAAACCTTCTTCAATGCACTTTAAAGTCTTATTTTGTTCTTCAACATCCTTCCTAACTCTCCCAAATGATATGAAAAAAGAGATGGTATCTGGTCCATGATAGAAACTTGGTGAATTCCTGTGTTATACCTTCTGTACATTTTTTTTTGCTAAAGATATTTTGATAATGACATTTTAAATAGTTATATAAGTGATAATCATATATAAAATCTATAGCAGAGGTCCCTAAGCTTTGGACAATATTTCTGAAGGTTACTTTTAAGGGATCAAAACATTCACAGGTTTACTGATTATTATAATTTAGATCTGTGGTTTGGAGGGGAAAAAACCAAACCAAAACAAAAAGAAAATAAAAACTAAAACAGAAAAATTGGTAAGTTGGATGTGGAATCAATTCAAAAATTAAGATTTTGTCACTCAAAACAGAATTCTAAAGTATCAAAGCTAAAAAAAGTACTCATCTTTTCTAATGGTTAAATACAAAATATTTAATTAAATGAAAATATTACCAGCCAAGTCACATGCCAATGCCTCTATGTTGATAAGTAATATATATATATATATATATATATATATACACACATACACACATATGTATATATATACATATGTGTGTATGTGTGTGTATATATTGAATGATATTTATAGTACAGAACCATACATGCATACATTTGGATATGTATAACATGTGTATGTATAGGGATCAGCAAGATATCACTTCATTTGCAAATATTCTTGAATCTTTAATGGCTTTTTTATCATTTTATATTTTTTCAATGTGTATAAATAGTATAAATTCTTTTGTAGGGTTCTGTGCAATTTTTCAACATTAAGACTTCACCTAAAGACACTCTCATTTCTTAGCGTGATTTTGGAGGTAGGAGTTAAGGGGGAATAGTCACTTTTGAAGGTCTTTTAATTATATGTCCATAATACATTTTTGCCTTGCCTTCATCCTTTCTATTATCCTTGTTAAATCCTTATCCTTTATTAAAAACAATATTGCAATATTATGTAAATTCTGACTTGTAATTCCCTCTTCAATCTATTCTTCAAAGATTGACAAATTCCTCTTTCTAATGCTGAAGTTTGACCATGACCCCCTTCTACTGAAGTTTGACCATGACCCCCTTCTACTCCTCCTCTTCTTCAGACTCTTTCAGGAGTTCTCTATTGTTTATACCATAAAATACAAATTCCTTAACTTGGCTCTCTTTTAAGGTCCTCCACATATGTGTTCAATCTACCTTCTCAGGCTTATGTCACACTACTCAACTTCATACAATCGACTTTCCAGACAAACTGGAATATGCTTTGTTCCCCATAACTTCCCACATTATTATAGTTCTATGTGTTCAATTAGATCTTCTCATGCTTGAGATCTACTTGCTCAGTATCTCCATTCATTAAAAGCTTCCTCTTCCTTCAAGGCAAAATTAATGTGTCATCTCCTCCATTTAGAGATTCCTGTTGCCCCCAAATAAAACTATTTTTTGCTTCAACTAAGAAAAAACACAACACAGACAAAAACACACATTTAAATCTTACAATCTATTCTAGTGATATTACAATTTAGTGAATAAAGAGCTGGCCTTGGAGTCAGAAAGCCTTGGATTTAAGACTTGTCTTTGACACATATTAGTTGTGTAATTCTGAGCAAAAAAAAAAAAAATTCACTGAACCTCACAGTATCCCTAAACAGCAAACAACTGAAGTTAATATAAGGTGTCTGTCTGTATTAATAGAGAGAGATTCTACTTTGGGAGTTCCTTTGCTTGTTGAAATCACAAGTAGAGGCAAAAATTTTATTAATTAAATGTGGTAGCCTCTCTCCCCAGAACTAAATCTTGGTAAATGTAAAGAACATGTTATTCTTTTCACCTCTTTAACTCTATTAAAGAGCATAGTGCCTTGCATAAATAATGTATTTAACAAATGTTTTCTGCTGAATTGAATTCATTCACTTTGATCTACAAGACTTATCACCCCGACATGTTAATTTGATCAGTTAATTTTTAAAAAATTATGTTAGATTTTATCCATTTACAAGTTATCTTTGTTTACAATGTTATATCATTGTGAGTTTACCAGAGACTGAATACACACACACACACACACACACACACACACACACACACACACAAAATCCCAAGAGGAAGTAATGGCCAAGTATTTTAAAATACTATAGGAACAAATTAACATTTCTTTCTCTCTTAATGTAAAGCCACAAATGTTCCTTTCCATAAACTGCCAATAAACTTACCTTAGAAGGGAAATTAATTTGCAAAATTCCTCTTAAGAATTTAGATACTTAAAAGAGAAAAAAAAAAACTCAAGCACACTAATAGAAATGGTCTGTCTTAAATGGAGCCAACTTTTAAAAAGCCTAATTTTCTTACCATGCTCAATGTTTAAATGGCATCAATGGAGAAAAATTATTTCAAGGTTGTTTGCACAGCTGGAAATGATATTTAAATTCAAATGGTTAATGTAAACCTTATTAAAAAATCCCTTAGACTATTTCAGTTTTGCTGAAAGGTGAGAAAAAGCAAATGATTATTTAATACATACAACACATTGTGGTTTAATGAAAAGAGTGCCCAGTTTAGATGTAAGGAATTGTAGCTTTTAACCTCATCTTTGAGACTCACTGGATTGTATTTTATACCTCATTTCCTCCAGCTGTAACATTAAGTAGAGAATAACCTATGTCTTCTATAATTCCTACCAATTCTCAGTACAAACTGAGAACATTAGATTGAAAGAATGAATTACAGAATTTGAGAATTAGAAATGATATTAGTGACAAATTATTTGAAATCAGCTAAATAAATATTCCTATTCACAATATTGTGATGTTGCCTTTAATCTGAAGACCTCAATTGAGGCAAAACTCCAAAGCTATTTTGGATAACTGATTATAAGAACCTTTTGTCCCCCCTTCTTTATACTAGTTTAAATTTGCCTTTACATGTTGCTCTCACTGCTCTAGGTACTTCTTTAAAGCCAAAAAGAACAAATTCAATTCTTCTTCTATGTGATGTTCAGTGAAATATATCAAGAAGTTTTCTTTTCTTCCCTCTCTTCCAACATCTTTACTTCATTAACTCAAATATTCCCAGTTGCATCAAAGATGAAATTGAAGTTCCCTAACCATCCTGTAATACTGGGATATCTCCTATTCATCAATATCCTTACTTAATATAGTATCTATAATTGATTACAACACTTTATTTGCAGTCAGAACATGACAAACTACATAGGGATTAAGGAATTATTCCTTGACAGTATGACTTTGATAAGGCATCCTAAGATTTTAATGCCTTTTTTTCCTTGCATACTACATGATGAATTCATATTGAGTTTGTAACTCATTACTTTCCTCATTCCCCAATTAATCTTTTTATTTTTTTCCCAATTCATTTTAGAATATCTTTCTAACCATATGTTACTTAAGTGGAAATTGTGAAATAGATTTTTTTTCAGCCCAAGTATTATTCCTAAGAAATTTTATTTTATTTGCTATAGGCCAATGTGCAAATCTGTCAGTCTTTTTTTGAATCTCTATTTTGCCTCTTTTAGCCGTCCATATCAGCTTTGTTTTTGTATCTAACTTATTAATCATGACTTTAATGCATTTATCCAAATCATCAGTAGAAATGTTAAACAACTCAGAGCCAACTAAGTACATATTCCTGTAGATCTTCCACAATGGTATGGAGTGACCAATGAAGTTCTTTTAGTTTGGACTTTCAACAAACTTAGAATTCACTTAATTATGCTTTCAACTGGGGCATAACTTTCTATTACCATCATAAGAAATAGGAAGCAAACCAAAGTTAATTTAATGATTGCAACTAAACATGTATGTCTCATTCTATGTCTACTTTATCACCTGCCTGGTAAAAGGGAAGCATTTTCAATTTCAGTCTTTTGCAGACATGATGATCATCACACTGATCAGAATTCTTTTCTTTCACAGTAGTTTTACTTTATACTATTATAATTTTGATACAGTTTTTGCTCTTTTCTCAATTAATTCTGTACCAGTTGTATAAGTCTTCCTGGATTTTTCTGACTTTCACTTTCATAATTTCTTGCCACATAATTAAGAAAATTTCTGATATAATTTTTATTATATTGGATTTTTCCATCTGTCTTGGATATCTTTAAGTTAATTTCACAATAAATATTATCAGATCAAAGGTTAGATCCAGTTAATGGATTTTTTTTTCCTGAGGCAATTGGGGTTAAGTGACTTGTCCAGGGTCACACAGCTAGGAAGTGTTAAATGTCTGAGACCAGATTTGAACTCAGGTCCTCCTGACTTCAGGGTTGGTACTCTACCCACTGCACCACCTAGCTGCCCCAGTTAAGGAACATTTTATGGGTAATTTTAAATTATTTTCAGGCATGTTTGAACCATCAACAATTCATTAGTATGCCTATCCTTCCATAGTTCATCCAATAATTGTTATTTTCTTTTCCTAACATCATTATGGTTCTGGAATGAAATCTCAAAGTTATATTAATTTGAATTAATTTATCTGATTATTAGTGATTAGGATTTATGTTTTTATATAATGATGATACATGATTTATATGATATTTATATGATTCTTCTTTCAAGAACTATTTATTCATAGTTTTGACCACTTATCTATTGGGAAGTAATTTTTGTTCTTATATATTTAAACCAATTCCCTCTGTCTTTGATATACAGCATTTGTCGGATGCATTTGCTTTAAATATTTTCCCTAGTTTTTATTTCTCTTCTCATTTCTATTTCTATTATTTATAGAAAAAATGTTTTTATTTTATTTAATAAAAATTGTTTTACTTTTATCATAATTATTTCTTTTTTCCCATAAAAGCACCTATATATTCACTATTGTGAAAGGCATTCCTTTCTTTTCTTTTCAATTTATTTTTGAAAAAAATACAAAAGCCATTTGGAGTTTAAGTGGTATAGGATATGACATTTTGATCTAAATTCTGAGCCTAATTTCTCCCAGATTTATTTTTAATTTCTGATTTCTACTTTCTAATTCTAATTCTAATAAATTATAATTAATTTTCATCCAGCATAGTCACTTAGCCCAATCATTGGTGACCTTTCATTTAATGGATATTGTACTACTTGTTCACCTGTACTTACATATATATTTTAAAATTTTATCTCTATATTTATTAACTAGTACCAATTTTTTTTCATGACTTATGCTTTATTAATTTAGCTTGTGATGTCATGCTGTGAAGTACATTTAAAAAATCTCTTTTATTACTTCTCAAAGGAATGTAGATCTTTTCTTACTCTATATAAATTCTGACTATTTTTTTTCAAATTTATTCTTTGACATTTTGCTTTGTTATGAAAATTTAATGAAATTGTACTTTCATTTTTAACTTTAATGACAAAGATACTGGCTTCAAATGCTTTCTTAAAGAATATTTTGTAGTTGTATTCATTAATTTGGAATTTGAATCTTGTGGATTCACACTATAGGTATTTTAAATGTAATTTATATTTCAAACTCATTCTGCTGGATTCAATCAGTAATATATGGGAATGTTAATATGATTTGTATGTTATTTTTGGCTATTTTATTTAATTTAGGTCACTTTCTAGTATTCTGTAAGTAAACCACCCTATCCTTTGCAAAAAGCAATGTTTTAGATGCTTCTTTATGTTCATTTCCTCATTTCCCCCTATCTTATTGAGATGCCTAACATCTCTAGCACAATATCAAATAACAGTTGACATATTGGATATTATTGCTTTATCCATGATTTTAATCAAAAGCCTCTAGCATGTTTTCCTTAAAAATAATGCTAATTCAAGAATTTACCACTTATTTTTGATTTTTAATGTCTTAAAATTTCCAGCATCTTAATAATGGGAGCAAGATTTTGAAAAAAAAGATTTTGTTTTTATATTTTATTCATTAGAGTATTTATGATTTTGTTTATAATTCCAGTTTTTCCCACATTGAATCAACTCTGAATTCCTGAAAAGCAAACTTGTGAGAATATGTAATCATTTTAATAAGTTATTTGTAGCAATATTTTCTTTAATATTTTTGCATTGATATTCATTAGGAACATAGGTCAGTAGTGTTCATTTTCTTCTTTATCTGTCTTTGATGTATATCTTAATTATTTATTGGGTATTTGATAGCATCAATTTGCACAGCTTTGTTTTCCTAGGACCCTCCATTCTTGAAAAGTGGCATGCATTATCAATGTCTTTCTTAAAAAACAAAAAACAAACAAACAAAAAAACCTGTCATTGAGTTATATACAGTTCCTACTTCTTGTTCACTTATTTTGAGCATTTTATGTGTTTAAAAATTTCTACATAATTCATATTTTATTATACATATCTATGTATACATACATTATGTTTATATATCTGAATATGCATATGCATTATATATACATACATGTACATAGAAGACATACATGTAAAAAGAACTCTTAATGTTTTCCTTTAATTACTTTTGATGTGTTGTATTTTATGTTTATTATCTATTATTGCTTTTTGTGCTTTGTTTAATCATATGAAACCACTGTTAATTTTTGAAGATTTATTTTGTAATTTGAAATTTTGCTGAAACTTTTATTGTCTTGATTATCCTTTTTGTTGATTCCAGGGTTTTCTAAATAAACTATCATGTCATCAGCATACTGGAATAATTTTCTCTCCTCTTTTCCTATCTTTAGTCCTTTAATGCCTTTCTCTTAACTTACTCTTCTCTTAACTTATTGATCCTGCCATTTCCAGAACTATATCAATTAACAGTAGGTAACCCTCATTAAGAAAGCACATATGAAATTATGTTTTACTTCTATATCTAATGGAAGAAAAAAAAAGTATATCCTCATTAGAGTTAACTACTTGGTGCAGTAGATAGAGTGCAGAACCTGAAATCAGGAAGATGAGTCCTCCTGAATTAAAATCTAATTTCAGACTCTTACTAACTATACGATCTTGGACAAATCATTTAAACCTGTTTTTCATCTATTAAATGAGCAGAGGAAGGACATGGCAGACTATTCCACTATCTACTTCATGAAAAAAAACAAATGGGATCACAAATAGTCAGGCATGATTTAAATGACTCAACAACAACAGAGATCTCATTAAATAAGATGCTTGCTTTTGATTTTTGATGTATATTTTATGATACAAAATGGTTCCTCTTTGCCTTTAATTTTGTATGATTAGCATAAAACAGTGTTTTACTTTGTTAAAATATTTTCCCCCTGCATCTACTGAGATAATTCTATAGTTTTGAATGTTTTGAATTTAATATGATTAATCATTTTGATTTTTTTTCAAAACTAAGCCATCTTTGTACTCCTGGTATAAATTCCATTTTATTATAATGAATAATTTATTGGAAAATTGTTGGTGTGTATTTGATGGGATTTATTAAAATTTTTGAATTAATGTTAATTAATGATATTGGCAAAAATTTTCTTTGTTTTATCTTTCCTTGATTTAGGTATTTAGACTATATTTGCCTCATAAAAGGATTCTCATAGGGTTCCTTCTTTCTCAGGTTCTTTGAGACTCATTTGTGAAGTATGAAGATTAACTGTTCTTTCAACAGTTCGGCAGAATCCCCTCTTTTTTGTTATATTTAGTATTTTCATTTTTCCCAACTATATTCAAAATAATTTTTTACATTTGTTTTTAAAACTTTGAATTTCAGTTTCTCCTTCTTCTTCCCAATCATACCTTCTATTAAGAAGGCATATGTGAAGTTATGCAAATGTTGGGAAAGAAAATATAGCTCTGCCTTCCCCAAAAACACCCTCAAGAAAAATAAAGCTAAAAATAGAGTATATTTCAGTCTATATTCAGACACAATCAGTTCTTTCCCTGTGTATGGATAGCATTTTTCATCGATCAATGTATTGCTATGAATAGGAAAGTCATTCACAGCTGATCATCACATAACATTGCTATTACTTTGTACAGAGTACACTTCATTTTGCTTGAGTTCATGGAGGACTTTCCAGGTTTTTCTGAGAACATCCTGCTCAGCATTTCCCATTGAATAATAATGTTCCATTATAAACACATACCACAATTTATTCAACTATTACTGAATTGATGGGCATTCCCTTAATTTCCAGTTCTTTTCTCTGAGATAGAGTTGCTATAAATATTTTTGTATGTATAGATCCTTTTCCTTTTAAAAAAATCTTTTGAGATTCAAACCTATTCATGGCATTGTTAGGTCAAAGGATATGCATTATTTCATAGCCGTTTGGTCATAGATCATACCTTTTTGTCATTTATCAAATGAAGAATGGCTCTTATTTTTTTATGAATTTGACTCAGTTCCCTATACATTTGAGAAATGAGGGCTTCATCAGACAAATTTGTTTCAAAATTCTTTTTACAATTACCATTGCTGACTGTATTTCCTCCATGTTTATTCTATTTTATTTCTCTCTTTCACCTTGAATTTTATCAAAAGTGTTTTGCTACTGAGTATCTCCTACTCCAATATGTCTTCTCTTCTATCAACTTTCCCATATCCCCTTCTCCTCTTAAAATAATAGCTTTTTATTTTTCAAAATACATGTAAAGATAGTTTCAACATCTACCCTTGCAAAACATTGTGTTTCAAAGTTTTCTTCCTCTCTCTCCACCTCCACCCTCCCCTAGACTGCAAGTAATCCAATATAGGTTACACAAGTGCAATTCTTCTAAACATATTTCCACGTGTCATGCTGCACAAGAAAAAACAGACCAAGAGGGGGAAAATCAGAAAGAAAAAAAAAACAAGCAAGCAAATAAGTAACCACCACAACAACAAAGGAAAACAAAGCTATACAAATTGATGCTATCAAATATCCAATAAATAATTAAGATATACATCAAAGACAGATAAAGGAGAAAATAAACACTATTGACCTATGTTCCTAATGAATTATTATGATGTCATCCATATTTAATTTTCCCTACTCTATCTCTGTTTATGTATGGCTCTTTCTATCACAAGTGTATTAAAATTGCTTTGAATAACCTCATTGTAGAAAAGAACCAAGTTCATCACAGTTGAGCACAACATAATCTTGTTAATCCTGTGTATAATATTCTTTTGGTTCTACTCACTTAACTTAATATCAGTTCATATAACTCTTTCCAGAGTTTTCTGAAATCAGCCTGCTCATCTTTTTGTAAAGAATAATAACATTCTATTGAATAACTTATTCAAACATTTCCCAACTGATGAGCGTCCACTCAGTTTACAATTCCTTGCCACCACAAAAAAGGCTGCTATAAAACATTTTTGCAGATGTGAGTTCTTTTCCGTTTTTTATGATCTTTTGGGGATACAGACCCAGTATAGACACTGCTGAATCAAAAGTATGCACAATTTGATAGCCCTTTGGGCATAGTTCCAAATGATTCTTCAGAATTTTTGGATCACTTCACAATTCCACCCAAACCAACAATGTAATAGTATCCCAGTTCTATGATCTTAGTCTGTTACTGTTGTGAGGGCTGGGGATAGAACTGCAGTTGCACAATCTGTGTCTACACTGCATATATGACTCCTACCTTGGTGTCATAGACCTTTTCTGCTGACTTTCTAGCATGTCTTTGGCTGGAAAATGTCCCAATCCATCTTTTTGTGTGTTTTGACTCTACAAAGTTTTTTTTCTTAATAGTTATTAAGAAATAGTCATTATTAAAGTAATTTGGAATGGTTTGGGGGTAAGCTAGCTGAGTCCCTATCTTCACTTAGGTAGGTGTGAAGTGGTACCTCAGACATGTCTTAATTTGCATTTCTCTAATCAACAGTGATTTAGAACTTTTTGTCATATGGCTAGAAATGGCTTTTTTCATCTAAAACTTGTCTATTCATATCCTTTGACCATCTATTACTTGATCCCTTCCCCTCCTAGTTTCCTGCAGGAGAAAATAGATTTCTATACCCACAGTGAGTGTGTATGTTATTCCCTCTTTGAGACAATTCTGATGCGAATAAAGCTCACTCCCTTTCCCTTTCCTCATCTACCATAAAAACTTTTTCTTGCTTCTTTATGGCAGATAATTAATGTTGTTCCACCTCCCTCTTTTCCATTCCCTCAATAAATTCCTCTCTCACACCTTAATTTTATTGTATTTAAATATTTTTAGATATTATCTCTTTATATTCAATTCACACCTATGCCCTCTGTTTACATATACTTCTAAATGCAATAATAATGAGCAAGTTCTAATGAGTTACAAGTATCCTCTCACATAAGAATGTGAACAGATAAACCTTATTAAGTCCCTTATGATATTCCTTTCCTGGTTTTCTCTCCTTATGCTTCTCCTGAATAATATATTTGAAAATTAAGATTTTTATTCAGTTCTGTTCTTTTCATCATGAAAGCTGGTGATTCTTGGTTGTAATCCTAACTCCATTGATATTGGGAAGATCACATTCCAAGCCCTTTAGTCATTTAATGGAGAAGTTGCTAAATGTTGTTTTTCTGACTGTGTCTCCACTATACTTGAATTGTTTCTTTTTGGATGCTTGCAATATTTTCTCTTTGACATGAGAGTTCCATAAATTTCACTAAAATATTCCTGAGAGTTTTCATTTTGGGATCTCTTTCAGGTGGTGATCAGGGGATTCTTTCAATTTCTATTTTATCTTCTGATTCTTGAATATGAGGACAGATTACCTTGAAAATTTCTTGAAAGATAATGTCCAAACTCTTTTTATGATCATGGTTTTCATGAATATGAATATTTTAAAATTTTCTCTCTTGGCTCTATTTTCAATGTCAGTTGCTTTTTTTTTCCAATTAGTTATTTCATATTACTACTTATTTTTCATTCTTTCATTTTGTTTTATTTTTTTTAATTTCTCATAAAGTCATTAGCTTCCATTTGCTTAATACTAATTATTAAGGAATTATTTTCTTCAGTGAGCTTTATAACTTCCTTTCTTATTTGGCAATTTTTTAATTTTTATTTTAAGGCATTATTCTCCTCATTCTTTTTTTGTATGTTGTTTTGTACTACTCTCAAGTTTCTTCCCAATTTTTCTCTAATATTTGTTTATAAACATTATTCAATCATCATTATCAAAGTAATTTGGAGTGATTTGGAGGTGAACTAGGTGAGTCCCTATCTCCGCTGTGCTATCTTGGTTCTGCCTTCTCCAAAATTATTTTAAGAATATATCAGGTATATGATTTTTTTCTTTAGTATTTTCTTTGTAATTAGGTCTTTCCTTTTGTTATAGCAGATTATTTAAGATCTCTAAGTGGTCTTTTAGTAATCTGGATAGTTTATATTTTTGAAGTTATTCCTGTATTTCTTTTGTATTTTCAATTCTTTTAGCATGTCTCAATTATTTATCTTCATTAGTTTACTTACTAAAGTGTTCATTATTGGAATTTTTCAAGTACTTTTATAGGTGTATAACATTTTATAATGAACTATATTGGTGTTTATGTGAAATGTATAATATAATTTTAAGTACCAACATAAAATAAGTAGCCTTTTTTTCTTTTTACAATGAATAGAATGTTGTATTTGAATGAATAAGTCTTGAGTTCAAATATTGTCTTGGATACTTAATAGCTCTATGAATTTGCATCACTTTAACCTTTCTCTGCTTTAGTTATTTCATTTTTAAAATGATGAGAATAATAGCCCAGGATTATTGTAAATACCAAATTAAATAATTATTGTACAATGCTAAGCACAGTGGGCACTATATAAATGTTAGTTGCTTACTACTATTATTTCAATGCCTGTATTCTAAATCTGAGAATCTAGCAACTGCCTCTTTCAAATCATTTAGAACTGGTTTCAGCACATTCCTGGAGAGTGAATATTGGAAGGGAGGATGGTTTGTATAATTTAAGTGAAGAGTTCAATTTTGGACATGTTGAGTTTATTTTTATTTTTTTTTAATAAAGCTTTTTATTTGCAAAACATATGAGTGACCTTTCAACATTGACCTTTGCAAAAAAACTTTTTTTTCCCAAGCTTTTCCTTTCCCTCCCCCCGCCCCCCACCCCTAGATGAC
>JAJPUD010005301.1:47760-90167 GCA_023553655.1 Myrmecobius fasciatus
TTTTTGCACATGTGGGTCCCTTTCCCTCCTTAAAAATCTCTTTGGGATATAGGCCCAGTAGAAACACTGCTGGGTCAAAGGGTATGCACTGTTTGATAACTCTTTGAGCATAGCTCCAAATTGCTCTCCAGAATGGTTGGATCCGTTCACAGTTCCACCAACAATGTATCAGTGTCCCAGTTTTCCCACATCCCCTCCAACAGTTATCATTATCATTTCCTGTCATTTTGGACATGTTGAGTTTAATTTATCTATGGTATGTCTAGTTTGAAATATCTAATAGGAAGTTGAATATGCAAGACTGGATATCAGGTGATAGATTAGGACTGGATAATATTTCAGATTCTTCATTATAAATCTTGATCAATTAAAATTTTGATACTCAATAAAATATTCAACATGTAGCAGTCATCCTTGTATACATTTTGATGGCATTATGTCATAAAAATGATACATATGAAGAAAACCTCTCCTAAATCTGAAATATGAATTCCTTCACTAGCCAACCAAACAGAAATTTAATGCCTTCACAACTCTTTTTGTCAGCTATGGATATTAATATTTGGCTTTTGTCAAATCTTCCCATATAAATGCCAATTTTATTCATTTATAAACATTTATAGAAAGCTTGACTGAACATATTACACACAATGCTATTTATTGCCATTTAATAGCTGAAAGCCTGTTACAGTTTTCCAGATAGCAAACAATCAGTGGATAATAGCTGTTATCAATAACAAACACAGATGATTCTAACAAACCTTTGGCCAATATATGCAATTTAAAATATGTGTTTTTGAGTATATCTGAAGTATAATTTTAAAGAATTTCAATTTTAAATTGTCATTTGCAAACTTTCTTTTAATATTAATAATAGGTGTTTACTAATTTTTACACAGAGCTAGTCTCAAAAGTATGTGCAAAATTATGTCCTCTCAAATTGGTGTTATTAAATGCCCCTCTTAATCAGTCAACCTTTTTCTTATCCTTCTTGTCCAGATAAATGTCACCTTCTCATGAAGATTTCTGTGAATCCATATGACTACTTACATTTCTCACAATGATTTTCTTACATGCTGTAATTCATAAAATTTCTTCCTGCTCTTAGCAGAGCTGGGTTACTTCCAAATTATTTGACAATGTTCCTATGTCTTGTAGAACAACCATAGAGATGATTATCTCCCTAGTTTGTCCATTCCACTTTTAAGTAAGTACAATTATTAGGAACTTTCCCTTTCTATCAAATCAGAATATGATTTCCTGCAAATTAAGACAACTCTGAAATACCACTACACATCTGTCAGATTGGTTAAAATGACAGGAAAAGATAATGATAAATGTTGGAGGTGATGTGGGAAAACTGGGACACTGATACATTGTTGGTGGAACTGTGAACAGATCCAACCATTCTGGAGAGCAATTTGGAACTATGCTCAAAAACTTATCAAACTGTGCCTACCCTTTGACCCAGCAATGTTTCTATTGGGCTTATATCTCAAAGAGATCTTAAAGGAAGGAAAGGGACCCACATGTGCAAAAATGTTTGTGGTGGCCCTTTTTGTAGTGGCTAGAAACTGGAAACTGAATGGATGCCCATCAATTGGACAATGGCTGAATAAATTATGGTATGTGAATGTTATGGAATATTATTGTTTTATAAGAAACGACCAGCAGGATGATTTCAGAGAGGCCTGGAGAGACTTGCATGAACTGATGCTGAGTGAAATGAGCAGAACCAGGAGATCATTATACATGGCAACAACAAGACTATATGACGATCAATTCTGATGAACATGGCTCTCTTCAACAATGAAATGTTTCAAACCAGTTCTAATTGTTCAGTGATGAAGAAAGCCATATACACCCAGAGAGAGGGATATAAATGTGGACCACAACATAACATTTTCATACTCTCTATTGATGTTTGCTTGCATTATGTTTCCATTCTCAGATTTTTTTCTTGTAGATCTGAGTTTTCTTGCACATCAAAATAACTGTAAAATATGTATACATATATTTGATTTGTAAAATATTTTAACATAATTAATATGTAGTGGATTTCCTGCCATCTAGGGGGGTGGGGACTAAGGGGAAAATTTTGTAATGGAAAGATTTGCAAGGGTCAATGTTGAAAAATTACCCATACATATGTTTTGCAAATAAAAACTTTAATGTAAAAACAAAGACAAAAAAAGAATATGATTCCCTCTTAAAATATTCTGGTCATTGCCCTTCTAGATCCAAGAAGAATTAACCTACTCCTTCAACTATATGAGAAATCTTGAGCTATCATTCCATGATCATCTTTCTCAACCATCCAATTATTTTTTCTTATCTAGGCATAACTTCCATGATTCTTCCAAATAATATGTCTCTGTCAAGGTTTTCAATCTCACTGGCATCATGAACACTTACTCTGTACCAATTTGTCCTTGCCAATCCTAAAATGAGACACACAAAACTGAGTCACGTAATGCAGGTCAGTACTCACATCCTGGGTATTATGCAAGTATTCATTACACATTCTGCAATAACATTCTTTATTTTGTTGTTCTTGTTGTTTGTTTCCAAATGCCAGGTAGATAAATAGAGGACTGGAGTTACTGAAAGGAAGACACATTTATATTTTGCCTCAAATACTTACTTTCTGTGGAAACTGGACAGGTCATTTAACTTCTTTAAGCCTTAGTTTTCTCATATGTAAAATGAGAGAGTGGACTAGTTATCTTCTAAAGTTCTTTCTGGGCTTAAACATTGGGTCCTAATATTCACAATGAATTTTTATGCCAGTAAATGCCTTAGAATGTTTTCACATGAACAAATCTAGTACAGACCTCTCATCCTGTGTTTGTATAGGTGATATTTTTAAAGGCAAGTGAAATTTTCCCCTTATTTCTAGTTTCATTCAATTAGATTTAAAGTTCTAGAGTGTGCAAGCCTTTTATGATTCTTTTTGCTTTTCAAAAAACTTTAGTAATTCTGCCTCCTGACTTATCTAACAATTGATATACATGTAATTTTTATTGTACCTAAGTCATTAATAAAAAAGAGAAGAGAATCAAGATCATCTCAATGCAGTAATCTTCTCTTAAAAAAAAAAACTTTCATTTCATCCAAATTCACCTAAATTTATTTATTTTCAGTCACATTCTTTTGTCTCATTAATTAGGATAATGTAAGACTTTCTGCTAAATCTAGATATTAATTTTATTGTATGTCTGGCATTCCCTTCACTGATTAATATAGGAAACCATTCAAAAATAAATGATGTTGTTCTATTATTGATGAACTACTTCCAGTCTGTAGTGATTACTGCTTCCCTTTCTAAATGATCACAAACCATTCTTTTATTAATGGGATATTTAATATTGCTAGAAATTGAGATAGAAATATCAGTGACTACTTCTAAATCTATGTTAAAGAATAAAGGACTTGTTTTGATAATTCTGGATGTACCTATTAAACTGTTTTTTTTCAAAATCATTTTATTAATTAATTATTGGTAAAGTATGGTCAGCATTTGATTTCCCAATAGATAGTTGTCATTCAATATTCATTTTGCAAGGTAAAGTCTAAGGAAAATTCAAATATTCCCTATAATGATTATTGACCATGAGAACTTTGGCCAGTTATTCATTACTAGCAGAATTAAATTAACTCTTCCATAAAAGAAGAAGTTTGAATTTGTAATGCCTTGAAAGTGTAAATATATAATTATACAATTTCAGATTATCAGTCACTTAAGTGTTTTCTTCCTTCCATCAATTATATGACCCTTTCTTTTCTTTTTTTCTTCCTGTTATGCCCATTTTACAAAGTCTTCAAATGATTTATAGCAAAATGCTCTGTTTGTATAGTTCAGTCCTCCATCACAATTTGCTTTGGTTTCCAGGAAATGTACAACTCTTCCATTGTCTATGGCACAGCTGAAGAAAGTTACTTCTGATGCTTGAGAGATATTTTTGTTTTGCTTGCTCACAGGTTGACTGTTAAATTTGTACTGTATATTTGTCAGGGATGCTCTAAATGGTACTAAAGCTGACAGAATACAAGCAGGAGCTGACAGCTTTACTCCAGTTATAGCTGATTAAAGGCTATAGAGGCCTCAGGGCCCCATTTCTAAAGGAGGACCACTAAAATTCCACCAAAACTCTTCCAGCCAGCATATTTTACATTGGTTAAAGTGGGAAAGTCCTTATTCTGCATCAGTATTTGGACTGAGAGAAAATAAAAACCAATTTAGATATGTTTTCTCTAAAAAAAAAAGGTAGTTTCATATGGAAAGCATAGTAAATTCTCATACTGTGTATATAAGCATGTATACAAAGTAGATCACTGGATTATGGACATAAAGTTTGAAGGGACTTTAGAAGCTTTTCAGTCCAATGTAGATGATATAAATTAATATTTCAATAATATTTTAAGATTTTCAAAGCATTTCATATGTATATACACTTATCTTTTTAAAATTAAGCTTTTCAATAATCTTTTTTTCATTTTATCAAAAAAAAATTCGTTGAACACCAATTTTTGATAATAGTTTATAATTATGGTAGTCAGCCCAATAACTCTTCTCTCCCACACATTTCTTCAGAGCCTCCCAAACACTGAGCTCGTCCTGGCAATGTGTGTGTTAATCTCATTATCAATTGGGACATCCCTTGAAAATATACTGCCAATGTAAGAGAACTTACCTGTGGTATTCAAAACTTCATCATTGACTTTAACTGATGGTTCCACACCTGGATAATGTGGTACTGGCTGATGGAGGACCTGTGTTTTCTTGGTGTTAATTTTTAATCCAAAATTAGCATGAACAGCAGAGAACTGTTACATACTTTATTGCATTTCAGCTTCAGAGGCTGTATTGAGTGCACAATCATCAGCAAACAAAAAATCATGCATCAACACTCCCTCCACTCTAGTTTTGGCTTGTAGTCTTTTCAAATTGAAGAATTTATTATCAGTGTAGTATCTGACTTTTATTCCATGTTTTTTATTAGACTGGCTATTAAGCTGAAGGTCTATAGAGCTGTTGTGCTGACTTCACTGCTGTATGCCTATGAAACCTGTATAGTACACAATTGACATGCCAGGAAACTGAATCACTTCCATTTGAATTGTCTTAGGAAGACTCTGAAGATCACCTGTCAGGATAAGATATCAGACATTGAAGTCCTTTCTCAAACAAAACTGCCAAGCATTCCAACTCTACTGCATAAAGAATCTAATGCCAAATATATGCTTGCCAAAACAAGTTATTTTATGGAGAACTCACATAGGAAAAGTGCTCACAAGAAGGTCAGAAAAAGAGATACAGGGACATTCTCAAGGTCTCTCTTGAGAATTTTAAAATCAAATATATGACATGGGAAACACTGGTACAGTACCACCCAACATGGTGTGCCCTCATCAAAGAAAGTGCTATGCTCTATGAGCAAAGTAGAACAGAATTATCCTAAAAGAAACATGATATGCTCAAAATTAAAGAAGCTAACCCAAATGTTCATATGGACTATTTGTGTCAGACCTGTGGCAAAGTATTCCTAGCTTGTCTCATCAGTCACATATAGAAACACTGAAATATAACTCTAACATAGTGATATTACTTTACTCCTCTTCAAGCACAAAGGATAACAATCAACCAATAATTATGGCACATTTAAAGTCTTCAAGGTGTTCTACATATATTACCAATTTGATCTGCACAACAACCCTGTGACATGGTGAAAATATTATTAGCATTTTAAAAATGAACAAACTGAAGCTTCCCTATGATTAAACATATAGCAAGTATCAGAGGTAAAATTTGAAACTGGATCTTTTTGATTTCAAAGTTCAATACTCCATAAACTCTTTACCCTTTCTGTCTATAGGTTTCCAATGATCATACCTAAATTCAATTCCATTCAACCAACTTTTTTTAAAGTATCTACTAGGCATAAGACATAATTACTTTACTACTCCCTCAAAAGTATTTAGCAGAGAAGGATACATTATAATAATACCAATTCACTTGATTTGCATTGAAAGTATGTAGATATAGATAGATACATACATAGTCATATATATATATACATATATATATATATATAAATTTCTAAAGTGGAATTACTTTTGTTATTTTATTTTTCTTCCCAATGACCCAATGAAAAGATTTGTCAGGTATTAACATCTCTATTTTTATAGCAAGTAAAGAAGCTTAAACATAAAGATATTAAATTTGTATGTTCAATCTCACATAGTTATTTAAAAATAGAGCTAGGACAGTAACCCTAGCTTTATAAGTTTCAGGCCTCTATCATCTTTCAAATAAGCTAAATAATTAAATAATTATACTTTATATTGGTTTCCCTTCTTTCAGTCTTTATGAATTTAATCTATCCTGCATGAAAATGTCAAAATAATCTTCAAAAATTTGTCCAATTGATCACTCTCCTGTTCATTACCCTTCAGTAGTTCCTTATTTTTTCTAACTTAAAAAGTCCCCAGTTTGCCATTTAAAAACCTTTACAATTTGATTCCTGGCTATCTTTCTAAATTTATCTCATATTATTTCCCCCTTTTCATTCAATATTCTTGCTTATCTAGCCTCTTTTCCTCTCAACTTGTAATTCTCTTTTTATACCCTCCACAAGTTGCTTCCCCCATCAAGAGTATGTTCCTTTTTTTCCTTTTTTTTTTACTTCTTACGATCCTGAGCTTTTTTCAAAGTTCAGATCAAACAGAATTCCTCTAGAAAACCTTTCCTAGCCCTCCTAGTTAATCAGTATTCTCCCTCTCTCAATTATTTTGTATTTTCTTATCTGATTGCATTTTAACTTATTCAGGAGAATTTAAGTACTTCCAGGGCAAGTTTTGATTTTTAGTCCTTTACTTTCCACATAATAGATGCTTAATAATTACTTATTGTATTGAAAAAAGATGTCGTTATAGAAACATTGAATAATGCTGTTAAATAAATATATGTTGAATAACTATAACATTTCTAGAACTTAACCTAGAAAATATCAGAGCTGGCATATATTAAAAATAAATAATTCCATATATCTAGCTCTTATTTGTATTCCATTGCCTAGTTGTATGTCAGATATAATTATTCAGATAGTCCATTTTTCTGGCAAATTTAATATGGCACAGTTTTTTTTTTTAAATATCTATTTATCTATGAGTTTTGTTTGTTTATTTGCTTTGCTTTTTGGAAAGGTCATTGGGGTTAAGTGCTTTGCCCCAGGTACACAGCTGTGAAGTACCAAATATCTGAGACAGGATTTAAATTCAGGTCCTCCTAAGTCCAGGGCTGGTGTTCCATCCACTGTGCCTCTTAACTACCCCCACTGGTATTGTTTTATAAAATAATTGATAGTACAACC
This sequence comes from Myrmecobius fasciatus, assembly GCA_023553655.1. Classification (NCBI taxonomy): domain Eukaryota; kingdom Metazoa; phylum Chordata; class Mammalia; order Dasyuromorphia; family Myrmecobiidae; genus Myrmecobius; species Myrmecobius fasciatus. The sequence continues at coordinate 55,134 of JAJPUD010005301.1, forward strand.
ATTTATGAAAGCACTGGTCACTTAGTGGTTACTGAATACATGTTTGTTGTTTAGCTGATATGCTTTATTCTCCTTCAAGACACTTAGGTCTATGGACATGGACTATGAATTATTTAAACTTTTACTCTTCCCTAGTGTCTACATAATTGTTTTGTAAAATGTTAACAAATGTTACACCATGTTACAATGTTTCTAGAGCAAGTGACTTTAAACTCCATTTGCTTCCATTTTTTTCATCTATAAAAATTAGAAGAAAAAAATGAAATAATATTTCCAAAGCTCTTTGCAAAACTTAAAAGTGTTAAAAATAGATATCATCATTATTGTCATCATTAAATATACAGAAGTGAGAACTTTAATACAAAGGGTATGAAAAGTTTAATTACTTCCAAATTATTCCATAATGTTTGAAATAATTTAGAACTGAAATTACAATGTACTATTGTATCTTTTCCTTTACCACTTCTAAGAACATTTCCATATTTTTTGCCAGTTTTGTCAATTACTTGGGGAAGAGATATAATCTCATAATTCTTTTAATATGTATTTATTTGACTATCAATGGTTTGGAACAATACTTCATATGTATGGGATCATTTGCAATTTTTTTAAAGTTCCAGATGCCCTTTGATCACCCAGATATTTTATTTTGTCTATATTTATTTTAAGTGGAATTTCTCTATCTCTTGTTGCTTAAGTATTCTTTTTAAAATTAAATATTAATTCCACAATAAATTTCCAAGGTAGTTACTATTATTATCTACATTTTACCCCTGAGCAAATGGAGGCAAATAAATGTGAGATGACACCCATGGTTACATGGCTGGTAATGTCTGAGATCAAATTTGAACTCATGTCTTCCTGATTCTAGGCCCACTATTCTATTCCCTGTGCTACCAGCTACCTCTACTATGAATTGGGATATCGGCTTAGTTTTTAAAATTTTTCTCTGTTCATTTTTCTCCTTTTGGAGCAATTTGGAAAGCTTTCCTCTTAATTTGGAAAGTATGAAAATCAGAGTTTAAATATTGTTTTTTGTCATTTATTGACTATGTGTGCTTGAATATATTAACTTCTGGAGGCCTCAATTTCTTCAATTGTGATATGATGGGGAAGGAATAGGTCACCTGTAAGGTACCTTAGGTGTCTAGATTTATGATACTATATAGACCATTCAAAACTCTAGAGATATATTGAGCAAGCACATAATACTAATGCCTTCTTATTTTTAGAAGCTGCTTATTGTCTACTTTACTTTTATTTCTTTGGTGGGTTATCTTTATACTTTTAGTACTATAGATCATAACTACTCTAAACAATAAATTAGGACATGAAGCACTGCATTTATATTTTCAAAAATAATTTTTTTAATGTTGATAGCTAATATATTTTCCATATTTCTACTTAATTATAACAATTCTTCTAGATTAAAATTTCCACCAATAATACAAATCATACACCCTTTTAGAACTTTCTCACTTTTCAATTTATTATTATGAATAGATTGCAGAGTAACTACAATGTTGGAATTGTGATTAAATGTAACAGACTTGGATACTCTTAAACAATATAATGATCCAAGACAATTCCAAAAGGCTACCAATGTAAAATACTATCTATCTTCAGAAAGAGAACTGATGAACTTGAGTACAAATTGAAATATAATTTCCTTGCCTTCTTCTCTCTTTCCTACTTTTCCTTCTCCCTTCCTTCCTCCCTTCTTCCTTCCCTCCCTCCCTTCCTTCCTTCCTTCCTTCCTTCCTTCCTTCCTTCCTTCCTTCCTTCCTTCATTCCTCCCTTCCTTCCTTCCTTCCTTCCTTCCTTCCTTTCTCCCTTCCTTCCTTCCTTGCTTTCTCCCTCCCTTCCTTCCTTCCTTCCTTTCTCCCTCTCTCCCTCTCTCTCTCCTACTTTTCCTTCATTCCTTTCTTTTTTTGCCTTATAGATAATATGGACATATGTGTCTCATGATTTTGCATATATAATTGATATCTTTTCCTTGCCTTGTCATGGGTAAGAGCAAAGGGAAGAAGAGAGGGAAGGAGAAAATCTAGAACTCAAAATAAAAAAAATAAATATAATTAATTAATATTTTAAAAGAAAGGAAATAGAGAACTTACCCAGAAATTATTATTTAGGTGGATAAATACATAAAATATTGGAGTCAAAATAGCCTTTCCTAGACTTTCCTGGTTATCAATACTCTCCTTTTTTTTCCTTTTATTTCTTATCTGGTTGCATTTTAACTTAAGAGAATTTAAGTACCTTGAGGGCAAGTTTTGATTTCTAGATCATTACTCTCCACATAATAGTTGCTAATTGAATGCTTATAGAAACATTAAATAATACTTTTAAATAAATATATGTTGTATAAATGTATAAAATTTATAGAACTTAGCCAAGATATATCAGAATTGGAGTCAAAATGATGAATTTAAGTGCTGCCACTTACTTAGTTGTGTGAAACTGGGAAAACCATTAAACCTATTAATCTCTCTTTCTTCCTATGTAAGATGAGGGTTATAATAGCACTGATCCCAGGGTAATTTTGGGAATCAAATAACAAAACTTTGAAAAACTTAGAACATTATATAAATTCTAGGAGTTATTATTACATTCACAGATGTGAAGAAAACCTTATAGCTGCTTGATCTATTCATAGTAATATATACACACATTTAGTACATGTATAATACATATGTGTACATACTTCTAAATATACCACATGCATATTATGTATAAATGCATACACATGTATAGTCACATGCACATATATTTTTTCATACACATAATTACACAATCTTATACATAAATGTATTTATGTACAGGTGCTAAATATATTTTATATACTTAATATATGTGTGTATATATACACACATATATTTTATCTATGATAGAAGTTAGATTAGTAAATGGCAGATAGATACAATTCCACAAACATGTTATCTATCTATCCATCTATCTATTGATCTACCTATCATCTATCAATATATAGCTCTCTCTATATTTATCCAAATGCAGAAATATATTAATCCAGTATATAAATATATACACACACACACATATATATAGTTTTATATAGACATACAAGTTCATTTATCTCTACTATAACAAGAAGATAAATGTTTTTATAAGTGGCATATATGTATGCATATATATCTACATAAACACACACATATATATATATGAATATATATGTATATATATATACACATATTTACATAGTGCATAGAAACATTTCATTTAGAAAAACCTGCCTCTGTGATCCTAGGTGATTTCCTAATCATTCTGTGTTCTCTTCAAAGATACAAACTCATAAGTTATAGCAAAAAATGTTAATATGCAGTAGTATTGCTTATTTGCAAGTTTGGTTGCTTAGGAAATACCCTTGGGATAAAGAATTCTCTGGAAAGATCACTCCTTATATTGAGAAGGGGCATATAAGTGACACAATGGATAGAATAAAGGGCCTGGAATCAGAAAAAACTCACCTTCCTAAGTTCAAAGCTGACCTTATACACTTTTGGCAAGTTATTTGTCAAAACCTAACATGAAATGTAAGTCCAGTAAATAACTTCTGTCCAATCAGGAGTGTTGCATAATATACAAGGTTCATTGTAAAGGCAGGTGTAAATGCCTAGGGCAAGAATCGTGTAGAACAAGACTGATGGAAGCTGTCTTCCAGGAGCTTGCATGTACATACAGAGGTACAGGATCACCCCACTAACACTAGAAAATCATGACTTCTTTTGGAAAGAATTTAGGGGGCTCCACCATCCAACTAGTAAGTCAGCCTTAGTGACAAAACAGGCTGGTCTGCTCTGGCTAAGGCTGAGTAATCGGTGGATAAAACCATATATTTTTCATATAAATTTTAGAAGGATGTGGCTCTGTGTAAGGGGAGCTTCATCTGAGATATAGACACAATCTGAGATTAGACCATACCGTGGGGTTATCTAAGCTTATCTTTATGAAACTTAAGTTTAGAAGTTCCAATCAATGGGTGTGATTATGACTATGCTAAACTTTAGGAGTTACTTTGCTGAAAGTAGAGGGTTGGAAGGTCAGGGTGGGGGATGGGGGTTAGAGAACACGTTTGTAGCTATGTTCACACATAATATGAGGGCTTTAGGAAATTAATTAGGCTGTGGAAACAACTGACAGGGCCATATCCTGTGCTATTACCCATTGCATTGCTCTCTGTTTCCATAGTCCAGGATTTCTGTGAGAAAGAGTCATAAGTTTCACACATATAACACTATTTACCTCAGTTACCTCATCTAAAAAATGAACTGGAGAAGGAAATCAGAAACACTATAATAACTTTGCCAAGAAAATCTCAAATGTGGTCATGAAGAATTAGGACTGAAATGACAGCAATATTTCATATATGCATATCAATGGTCTCCTTCTGACTCCATCAGCCCTTCATTGCTTATAAAAAAAAGATAGCTTTTGTCATAAAACCAATTCATTTCCCTTTGAGTACAAAGTATTTTGACCCTCTTAACAAAACTTCAGTAAATTTTGATCTTAAGATAAATGTTCTCTGAGGCCTCTTCCATTTATGTATTCTGTAATGTAATAATTTTGAAGGAAAATTTTGGTTTCATCGCCAGCAATTAAGTAATTCAATCAGTAAACCACACACACACACACACACACACACACACACACACACACACACACACCTGTGTGTACATATATTATATGTGTGTATTATATGTAGATAGATACACACATATAAATAAATATGTATGCTTGTATATAGATAGATATATAAGTAGGGTATGTAGGTATGTATAGATATTTTATTTTTTCCTAGTAACATGTAAAAACAAATTTTTATATTTAGTATTAAAACTCTGAATTCCCAAATCTTTCTTTATCTCTCCCTCCCCAACCATCAAGAATGAAAGCACTTAATCAGGAGTTACTTTGCCCAACTTTATGCCAATAAATTTGATAACCTAAGTAAAATAGAAGAATATCTACAAAAATATAGATTGCCCAGATTAACAGAAGAGGAAATAAATTACTTAAATAGTCCCATTTTAGAAAAAGAATTGAAACAAGTCATTAATCAGCTCCGTAAGAAAAAATCCCGTGGACCAGATGGATTTACATGTGAATTCTACCAAACATTTAAATAACAATTAACTGCAATATCATATAAACTATTTGAAAAAATAGGGAATGAAGAACTCCTACCAAATTCCTTTTATGACACAGACATAGAACTGCTACCTAAACCAGGTAAAACAAAAACAGAGAATGAAAATTATAGACCAATCTCCCTAATGTATATTGATGCAAAAATCTTAAATAAAATATTAGCAAAGAAATTACAGAAAATCATCCCCAGAATAATACACCATGACAAAGTAGGATTTATACCAGGAATGCAGGGATGGTTCAATATTAGGAAAACTATTAGCATAATTGACTACATCAATAACCAAATTAACAAAAAAAATATGATAATCTCAATAGATGCAGAAAAAAGCATTTGATAAAATCCAACATCCATTCCTATTAAAAACAAGAGAGAATATAGGAGTTAAAGGACTTTTCTTTAAAATAGTCGGTAGCATCTATTTAAAACCATCAGCTAGCATCATATGTAATGGTGATAAACTGGAACCATTCCCAACAAGATCAGGGGTGAAACAAGGCTGCCCACTATCACCATTACTATTCAATATTGTATTAGAAATGCTAGCTTTGGCAATAAGACAAGAAAAAGAGATTAGAGGAATTACAGTAGGTCATGAGGAAACCAAATTATCACTCTTTGCAGATGATATGATGGTCTACTTAGAGAACCCTAGAGAATCAACTAAAAAACTATTAGAATTAATCCACAACTTTAGCAAAGTTGCAAGATACAGAATAAATCCACATAAACCATCAGCATTTTTATACATCACCAACAAAATGCAACAGCAAGAGATACAAAGAGAAATTCCATTTAAAATAACTTTCAATAGTATAAAATATTTGGGAATATATCTGCCAAGGGAAAATCAGGATCTATATGAGCAAAACTACAAAACATTCCACACAAATAAAGTCAGATCTAAACAATTGGAAAAACATCAAGTGCTCCTGGATAGGTCGAGCGAATATAATAAAGATGGCAATACTACCTAAACTAATCTATCTATTTAGTGCTATACCAATCAAACTCCCAAGAAATTATTTAACTGACCTAGAAAAAATAACGACAAAATTCATCCGGAAAAACAAAAGGTCAAGAATTTCAAGGGAATTGATGAAGAAAAAAAAAGCAAATGAGGATGGCCTAGCTGTACCAGATCTAAAACTATATTATAAAGCAGTGCTCATCAAAACCATTTGGTACTGGCTAAGAAATAGAGTAGTGGATCAGTGGAATAGGTTAGGTTCACAGGGCAAAATACTCAATGACAACAGTAATCTAGTGTTTGATAAACCTGAAGAGCCCAGTTTTGGGGATAAAAACTCACTATTTGGCAAAAACTGCTGGGAAAATTGGAAACTAGTATGGAAGAAACTAGGCATTGACCCACACTTAACATCATATACTAAGATAAGATCAAAATGGATTCATGATCTAGACATAAAGAATGATATTATAAACAAATTAGAACAATGTAGGATGGTTTACCTCTCAGAACTGTGGAAAGGGAAGAAATTTGTGACCAAAGAAGAACTAGAGATCCTCATTAATCATGAAATAGATAATTTTGACTATGTCAAGTTAAAAAGTTTTTGTACAAAGAAAATGAATGCAGACAAGATTAGAAGGGAAGCAATAAACTGGGAAAAATATTTTTACATTCAAAGGTTCTGACTGAAGGCCTCATTTCTAAAATATATAGAGAATTGAATCAAATATATAAGAATTCATGCCATTCCCCAATGGATAAATGGTCAAAAGATATGAACAGACAATTTTCAGATGAAGAAATTGAAACTATTTCTAGTCACGTGAAAAGGTGCTCCAAATCACTATTGATCAGAGAAATGCAAAATAACACAACTCTGAGATACCACTACACACCTGTCAGATTGGTTAAGGTGACAGGAAAAGATAATGACAAATGTTAGAGGAGATGTGGGAAAACTGGGACACTGACACATTGTTGGTGGAACTGTGAACTAATCCAACCATTCTGGAGAGCAATCTGGAACTATGCTCAGAAAGTTATCAAACTGTGCATACCATTTGACTCAGCAGTGTTTCTACTGGGCCTATATCCCAAAGAGAACTTAAAGGAGGGAAAGGGACCCACATGTGTAAAAATGTTTGTGGCAGCCCTTTTTGTAATGGCAAGAAACTGGAAACTGAAAGCATGCCCATCAATTGGAGAATGGCTGAATAAATTATGGTATATGAATGTCATGGAATATTACTGTTTGGTAAGAAAGGGCCAGCAGGATGATTTCAGAGAGGCCTGGAGAGACTTGCATGAGCTGATGCTGAGTGAAATCAGCAGAACCAGGAGAACATTATACACAGAAACAAGACTATACGATGATCAATTCTTATGGACATGGTTCTCTTCAACAATGATGTGATTCAAACCAGTTCCTATGCTCAGCGATAAAGATAGTCATATGCATCCAGAGAGAGGCCTGAAGGAACTTAGTGTGAACCACAACACAGCATTCTAACACTTTCTGTGAATATTTCCCTGCATTTTGTTTTCCTTCTTAGGTTTTTTTTTCCTTCTCTCTTTCTAGATCTGATATTTCTTGTGCAGTAAGATAACTGTATAGATATGTATACATATATTGGATTTGTCATATAATTTAGAATATTTAGTATATATTAGATTACCTGTCATCTAGGGGTGGGGGGTGGCGGAAGGAGGGCAAAAGCTTGGAAACAAAAAAAAAGGTTTGCAAAGGTCAATGTAGAAAAATCACTCATATGTTTTGTAAATAAAAAGCTTTTTATAAAAAAATGAAAGCACTTAAATATAGGTTATATATGTGTAGTCACGTGAAACATTTCTATAATATTCATATTGTGAAAGAAAACAGAGATCAAAACGAAAGCCTCAAGAAAAATAAATTTTTAAAAATGACTTAATCTGCATTCAGACACCATGAGTACTTTTTTTTGCATGCGGAGAATATTTTTCATCTTAACTACGTCAGAGTTGTCTTGGAACATTACAAAAAATAGTTATGTCATCTTCTTACTATATTGCTGTTACACAATACATTAATTTTTGCACCAGCTCATGGAAATCATTCCAGATATTTCTGAGAGCATCCTGGTCTTCATTTCTTACAGCACAGTTGTATTCCATGACAATTATACACCACAACTTATTCAGCCATACCCCAAATTAAAGGCATCTCTTAAATTTCTAATTCTTTGCCCTCAGGAAAATGGCATCACAAATATTTCTTGTACGTATGGATCCCCATTTTTTTGCTTTCTTTTGTTTTCTATCTCTTGAAAAAAATACTAGTGGTGCTATTGCTATGTCAAAAGGTATGTAAAGTTTATAAGAACTTTGGTCATAGTTTCAAATTTTTATGCAGAATGGTTGAATCAGTTCACAAGTCTATCAGCAATGCATTATAGTCTCATTTTTTTCAACCCCCCCTCCATTTGTCATTTTCTTTTTCTGTCCTATTAGCCAGTCTTCATACATAAATGGCAGTATTTCAGAAGTTTTAATTTGCTTTTCACCAATCAATAATAAGTTGGAGCATTTTTTCATATGGCTATAGATAATTATGTTTACTTCATCTGAAAGGTGTTCATATCTTTTTACTATTTATAAATTAGAAAATAATTCTTATTTCATAAATTTGACTCAGTTTTCTCTATTTTTGATATATATGTATATATCAAATAAATATGCTTCAATCTATTTTTCACAATTACTCTTGCCTTTTTCCCCCATTTATACTATTCTATTTCTCTTTTCCCCCTATCACGTCTCAAAAGTGTTTTACTTCTGACTGCTTACTTTGTCAATTTGCCCTCCCTTCTAATATGCCACCCCCCTCATATCTTTCTCTTGCTACCATCCTGTAAAGTAAGGTAGATTTCCATTCCCAGTTGAGTGTATGTGTTACTCCTTTTTTTAGCCAATTTTAAAAGAGTAAGATTCACTGGCTTCCCTTTATTCCCCCACTGTTTCCCTCTACTGTAAAAGCTTTTTCTTTTTTTTCTTTATTAAAGCTTTTACTTGGCAAAACATATGTATGGGTAATTCTTCAACATTGACACTTACAAAACTCTCTGTTACAAATTTTTACCCCCTAGTCTCCATCTCTCCCCTAGATGGCAGGAAATCCACTACATATTAATTATGTTAAAATATTTTACAAATCGAATATATGTATACATATTTCCACACTTATCATTGTTGTACAAGAAAAATCATATATACAAGAAAAAAAATCTGAGAAAGGAAACACAATGCAAGCAAACATCAATCAAGACCATGAAAATGTTATGTTGTGGTCCACATTTCATATTTCTCTCTCTGGGTGTATATAGCTTTCTTCACTGAACAATTGGAACTGGTTTGAAACTTTTCATTGTTGAAGAGAGCCATGTCCATCAAATTTCATCATCATATAATATTGTTGTTGCCGTGCATAATGATCTCCTGGTTCTGCTCATTTCACTCAGCATCAGTTCATGCAAGTCTCTCCAGGCCTCTCTGAAATCATCCTGCTGGTCATTTCTTATACAACAATAATATTCCATAACATTCATATACCATAATTTATTCAGCCACTCTCCAATTGATGGGCATCCATTCAGCTTCCAATTTCTAGCCACTACAAAAAGGGCTGCCACAAACATACTTGCACATATGGGTCCCTTTCCTTCCTTTAAGATCTCTTTGGGATATAAGTGCAATAGAAGCACTGCTGGGTCAAAGGGTATGCCCAGTCTGATAAATTTTTCAGCATAGTTCCAAATTGCTCTCCAGAATGCCTGGATCTGTTCACCAGTTCCACCAACAATGCATCAGTGTCCCAGTTTTCCCACATCCCCTCCAACATTTGTCATTATCTTTCCCTGTCATTTTAGCCAATCTGACAGGTGTGTAATGGTATCTCAGAGAATGTCATAATTTGCATTTTTTGATCAATAGTGATTTGCAGCACCTTTTCATATGACTAGAAATATTTTTAATTTCATCATCTGAAAATTGTTCATATCCCTTGACCACTTATCTATTGAAGAGTGGCTTGAATTCTTATAAATATGAGACAATTCTCTATATATTTTAGAAATGAGGCCTTTATCAGAATGTAAAGATAATTTCCCAATTTATTGCTTCCCTCCTAATCTTGTCTGCCTTATTTTTGTTTATACAAAAACTTTTTAACTTAATATAGTCAAAAATTTTTATCTGGTTTTCAATTAAGAGTTCCAGTTCTTCTTTGGAAATAAATTTTTTCCATCTCCACAGGTCTTAGAGGTAAACTACACTGTTTCTCTAATTTGCTTATAATATCACTCTTTATATCGAAATCATTAACCCGTTTAGATCTTACCTTGGTATGTGATGTTAAATGTGGGTCAAGCCCTAATTTCTTCCACACTAGTTTCCAATTTTCCCAGCACTTTTTGTCGAATGGTGAGTACTTATCTCAAAAGCTGGAGTCTTTGGGTTTATCAAACACTAAATTGCTATAGTTATTGCCTAGTTTGTCCTATGATCCTATCCTATGCCACTGATCAACTATTCTATTTCTTAGCCAGTACCAAATTGTTTTGATGACTGCTGCTTTATACTATAGTTTTAGATTTGGTAAAGCAAAGCCACCTTCATTGACCTTTTTTTCATTGATTCCCTTGAAATTCTTGAACTTTTGTTCTTCCAAATGAACTTTGCTACTATTTTTTCTAGATCTGTAAAATAATTTCTTGGGAGTTTGATTGGTATGGCACTAAATAAGTAAATAAGTTTGAGTAATATTGTCATTTTTATTATATTCGCTCAGCCCACCCATGAGTACTTGATGTTTTTCCAATTGACTAGGTCTGACTTTATTTGTGTGGAAAGTGTTTTATAGTTTAGTTTGTATAGTTCCTGACTTTTTCTTGGCAGATAGATTCCCAAATATTTTATACTATCAACAATTATTTTGAATAGAATTTCTTTTTGTATTTCTTGCTGCTGAACTTTGTTGGTAATATATAAAAATGCTGATCCTGTATGTGGATTTATTTTGTATCCTGCAACTTTGCTAAAGTTATGAATTGTTGCTAGTAACTTTTTTTTATTAAAGGTTTTTATTTGGAAAATGTTTTATAGTTTAGTTTGTATATTTCCTGACTTTTCCTTGGCAGATAGATTCCCAAATATTTTATACTATCAACAATTATTTTGAATAGAATTTCTTTTTGTATCTCTTGCTGCTGAACTTTGTTGGTAATATATAAAAATGCTGATGATGTATGTGGATTTACATATGATGGTTGCTGATGGTTTTAAGAAGATACTACTAATCATTTTAAGGAAAAGCCCACTTATACCTATATTTTCTAGTGTTTTTAATAGGGATGGTTGTTGGATTTTTAACAAATGTTTTTCTGCATCTATTGAGATAATCATATGATTTTTGTTAGTTTGGTTATTAATACAATTGATTATGCTAATAGTTTTCCAAATGTTGAACCAGCCCTGCAGTCCTGGTATAAATCCTACTTGATCATAGTGTACTATCCTCGGAATGACTTTCTGTAATCTCACTGCTAATATCTTATTTAAAATTTTTGCATCAATATTCATTAGGGAAATTGGTCTATAGTTTCCTTTCTCGGTTTTCACCCTACCTGGGTTAGCTAGCAACATCATATATGTATCATAGAAGGAATTTGGTAGCACACCTTCTTTCCCTATTTTTTCAAATAGTTTATATAGTATTGGAATTAATTGTTCTTTGAATGTTTGGTAGAATTCCCATGTAAAACCATCTGGCCCTGGTGAGTTTTTCTAAGGTAGTTGATTAATAGCTTGTTCTATTTGCTTTTCTAAAATGGGACTATTTAAATAATTTATTTCTTCTTCTGTTAACCTGGACAATCTATATTTTTGTAGATATTCCTGCATTTCATTTAGATTATCAAATTTATTGGTATAAAGTTGGACAAAGTAACTCCTAATTATTACTCTAATTTCCTCTTCATTGGAGGAAAGTTCTCCCTTATCATTTTTGAGACTAACAATTTGATTTTCCTCTTTCCTTTTTCTTATCAAATTAACTAAAGGCTTATCTATTTTGTTGGGTTTTTTCATAAAACCAACTGTTAGTTTTATTTATTAATTCAATAAGTTTCTTATTTTCAATTTTATTAATCTCACCTTTTATTTTCAGAATTTCCTATTTGGTATTTAATTGAGGGTATTTAATTTGCTCTCTTTTTACCTTTTTTAATTGTAAGCCCAATTCATTGATCTTCACTTTCTCTATTTTATTCAAGTAAGCATCTAGAGATATAAAATTACCTCTTATAACCGCTTTGGCCATATCCCACAAATTTTGGTATGTTGTCTCATTATTGTCATTCTCCTGGATGAAATTATTGAGTGTGTCTATGACTTGCTCTTTCACCTATTCATTCTTTGAAATTAGATTATTTAATTTCTAATTAACTTTTTGTTAATTTTCTCCTGGCCTTATATTACATGTGATTTTTATTGCATCATGATCTGAAAAGGATGCATTTACTATTTCTGGCTTTCTGCATTTGATTTTGAGGCTTTTATGCCCTAACCCCTGATCAATTTTTGTACAAGTTCCATGAACCCCTGAGAAAAAAGTAAACTCCCTTTTATTTCCATTCAATTTCCTCCAAAGATCTATCATACCTAACTTTTTTTTTTTAACATTTTTGTTAACCTCTCTAACTTCTTTCTCATTTATTTTGTGGTTTGACTTATCTAATTCTGAGAAAGCAAGGTTGAGATCCCCTACTAGTAGAGTTTTGCTGTCTATTTCTTCTTGCATCTCTGTTAGTTTCTCCTCTAGGAATTTGGATGCTTTACCACTTGGTGCATATATATTTAGTACTGATACTGCTTCTTTATCTATGTTTTAATTAGATCTGAGGTAAGGATTGCTACCCCTGATTTTTGTTGTTCTTGTTGTTCACCTGACACATAAAATTTTTGCTCCAGCCCTTTACCTTCACTCTGTATGTATCTCTATGTTTTAGATGTGTTTCTTGTAAACAACATATTGTAGGATTCTGGCTTTTAATCCTATCTGCTATCTGCTTCCATTTTATGGAAGAGTTCATCCCATTCACATTCATAGTTAAAATAATTAAATCTCTATTTCCTAGCATCTTATTTACCCAAAGTTATGTTTTTCTCTTCCCTTTCCCCTTTCTCCCTTCCCTTCTCCCCAGTGTTTTTTTTGATGACCACCTCCTTCTAATAGTCCTCCCCTCTTTAGAACCCCTCCCTCTTTTTTACACCTTTCCCCTAATTTCTATTTTCCCTTCTATTAGTCTATCCCTTTATTTTCCTTTTTTCCCTCCTACTTCCTTATAAAGGGGGGACAAATTTTTCTGTGAAACCAAATGTGTCTGATATACTCTTTTAGGGCCCAATCTGATGAGAGTAAGATTCACACAATGCTCATCGCCCTCCCTTCTTTCCCTCAATTATATTAGATTTTCTATGCCTCTTCATGACATTTTCCCTTATTTTTACCTCATTTTTTTTACTTTATTTTACCTCCTTTCCCCTCTTTCCAGTATGATAGCCCTTTCACCTCTAATTTCTTTTCCATTATTATTAGAGTAAAATCAAATTATACCCTCATTCTTTGAGTATACCCATAGTAGAAATATAGTTCTCAAGTGTTCTTTCCTTTTTTTACCTTTTTATGCTTCTCTTGAGTTCTGTGTTTGGAGGTCAATTTTTTTGTTCAGATCTGGTCTTTTCATTAGAAATAGGTGAAATTCTCCTGTATCATTGAATGACCATCTTCATATTGAAAGATAATGTTCATTCTAGCTGGCTAACTTAATCTTGGCTGTAATCCAAGTTCCTTTGCCTTTTGGAATATCTGGTTCCAGGCCCTTCCATCCTTTAATGTGGAAGCTGACAGATCTTGTGTGATTCTAATTACAGTTCCTCGGTATTTGAATTGTTTCTTTCTAGCTGCTTGCAATATCTTTTCCTTGGTGCTATAGTACTGAAATTTGGCCAAGACATTCCTTGGGGTTTTAATTTTGGGATCTTTTTCAGGAGGTGATTGGTGAATTCTTTCGATGGTGATTTTGACTTTTGATTCTAAAACATTAGGGCAGTTTTCTTTCATGATTTCCTGGAAGATAGCATCTAGGTTCTTTTTTTCATCATGGCTTTCAGGGAGTCCAATAATCCTTAGATTGTCTCTCCTAGATCTATTTTCCAAGACAGTTTTTTTAGGAGATATTTCATATTTTCTTCTATTTCTTCTGTTTTTGTTTTTACCTCCTTTTGTAACTGGCCAATTGAATTTTTTGTTTATTGCATTCTTTTTCCATTTTACCAGTTTTGTTTTTCAATGAATCGTTGTCTTTTTCCATTTCATCAATTTTGTTTTTCAGTGAGCTGGTGTCTTTTTCATATCTCTTTTGCAGGGCATTATATCCTTCTTGCACTGATCTCAATTCATTTCCCCATTTTCCTTCTATCTCTCTTTTGAGATTCTTTATGCAATCTTCCAGAATAGCCTTCTGAAATGGGGACCAGCTCAAGTCTCCCTTTGTGGCTTCCTCTGGCATTGCTTTCCCTTTAGGAACCTCAGGATCTGAGATCTGCCCTTCTTTCTCTCCATAAAAGCTGTCTATGGTGAGAGTTCTCTTCTGTTTCTTACTCAGTTTTTAGAGCTTGAGGTCTGTTTAAAGCAGCGGACCTACAGCTGCTTCAATTTGCCCCGGAGCAGTTCATGTAGTTGACTTCCGGTGTGGGACTGGTTGGGCCAGATCTACACTCTCAGCTGCTCTCAATCCACCCTTTACCAAAGACAGATCTGACAAATCACTTGCCCAGAAGCAGATCAAAGTGGCCCAAGCGTCTCCCAGGGACTTCCCAGGTGCTTAGAATCCACCACGCTCCATCCCAGACCCTGTCTCCTGCCCTGGCTGAGTGCTGCCGCCTGAGTGTAGTAAGCGGCCCTATCCCCCACCCGTCTGAAACAGACCTGCTCTGGATTTCTTCCAAGGTAATTTTTGCTTGAAATGTGTTGTACTCCAAGTGTTTGATGGAGCTTTCAGTCCAGAATCAGTTCAGAGGCTTAATCTGTTCTTGGTTTGAGGGACGATCAGAGGAGCTCACAGAGGGTCATGTTTGCATTCCACCATCTTGGCTCCCCATCCATGTGAAAGCTTTTTCTTGACTCAGATTTGATTTGTGATAATTTACCTCATTCCACCTCTTCCTTTCATTTTCTTCCAGTACATTTCACTCTCACCTCTTAATTTTATTTTTTGGGATATCATCCCTTTACATTCAACTAACACCTGTGCCCAATATCTATGCAAATACTCCTAACTACTCCAGTAATGAGAAAGTTCTTATGAGTTACAAGTATCATCTTCCCACATAGGAATGTAAACACTTTAAACTTATTAAGTTCCTTTTAATTTCCCTTTCCTGTTATATTTTATGCTTTTGTAGAATCATATTTGAAAATCATTTTTTCTACTCAGCTCTAGTCTTTTCATCAAAAATGCTTGAAAATTCTTTATTTAATTGATTATCCATTTTTCTCCTGAAGGATTATATACTTTTTCTATCTAAATTATTCTTGGTTGTAATCCTAGATCTTTTGCCCTCTGGAATATCATATTTCAACCTCTCTAGTTCTTTATTGTAGAAATTGCTAAATTTTGTATTACCCTGACTATATAGCTAACATGCTTGTATTATTTCTTTCTGGTTACCTACAGTAACTTATCCTGCATTTGGGAATTCTGGAATTTGGCTACAATATTTTTAGGAGGTTTCATTGTTTGGTACCTCCTTCAGAAGGTTATAGATGAATTCTTTCAATTTCAATTTATCTTCTGGTTCTAGAGTATGAGAAGTTTTCCTTTGGCAGTTTCTTGAAAAATGATACCTAGTTTTGTTTTTCTTTTAATCCTGCATTTCAGGTATTCCAATAATTTTAAAATTATTATATTCTAGATCAGTTGCTTTTCTGAGGAGATTTCACATTGTTTTCTATTTTTAAAAAATTCTTTTAGTTTTATTTTGATTCTTGACTTCTTATACTCACTCTTTTCCATTTGTACATTTCTAATTTTGAAGAAATTATTTTCAGATAGCTTTTGGACCTCCTTTTCTATTTGTTCAATTATACTTTTAAAGGAAGTGTTTTCTTCAGTGGCTTTTTTTTCCATTTGACTAGTGCTGCTTTTTAAGATATTCTCCTCAGTAGCTTTTCGTACTTTCTTTACCATTTGGCATAGTCTGGTTTTTGAGGTGCTATTTTCTTCAGCATTTTTTTGCATGTATTTCTCTTTCACTAAACTGTTGGCTTATTTATCATGATTTTTTCCATAGTTTCTCCAAGATGGTATGATTTAAGAAGTGTGTTTATTGAGCTCTGCTCTTGACTGATCAAAAGTGTTTTTTCTCCTCTGGAACCATGAAGAAGGTTCCTGCTTCATTGTGAGTATAAGTTCTGATGTACTAGTTCTCCTTTTCACCCTGGAAATATCACCCAGGACTATGACCAGAATCCAATCATGGGCAAAAAAACAGTCTTGCCTTAGTGCTAGCAAAGAGATTCCTGTAATCTCCATGGCACTAATTGCTCAACCCCCTTACCATCTGAGAGCTGAAAGCTCTGAAGGACATTGCTGCTGCTGCTGATGTAGTGGCTTCCAAGGCCTGTTCCTGAACAACGGGGCTGTTCTGGCTGTTCCCCACTCTTATCCAAATGAGACAAACATTTCCTGCTGGCCTTCTAAGTTTTCTTTGGTGTCTGTGGTCTTAGAGATCTGGAAACTGCCACTGCTCCAACTGATTCAATCATGCCAAGGCCTGTTCCTGATTGCAGGGGGAGATGGAGGATGCAGGGACTGTGCTAGCAAGTCCTGAAAAAGACTGTGTTCCACTCTCACCCTGAGGGGATAGACCCTTCCTGCCAACTATCCAGTCATACTAGACTGGACAATTGTTTCACTTCATTTTTTTTTTTGGTGTATTCTAATGTTCTAACATTTATTTAGAGTCATTATTTAGGAGTATTTTGAGGGATTTGGGGTGAGTTCAGGTGATTCCCTGCCTTTACTCTGCCATCTTGGCTCCATCTCCATAAGTTATTTCTTCTTGTTGCTGATAGCTTATTCCGTGACTACTTTGGCTAACAACAACTGCCCTTAATGAATGTAGGAAGCTTAAAACTGGCAAGGGTCTGGGAATTCATCTAGTTTAATGCCATCATTTAGAGATAAATTAAGCCCCAGAGATTAAAGAAATTTGTTCAGATTTAAAGGCACCAAATGGCAGATATAGGTAAGATCCTAATTCTAAGTTCAGCCCTAAAAGTTTACTGGAGTTTCCACTGTACCACATTGCTACTCTGGTCTCCCTTCTCTTATTCATCCTCTATATACCTACTAAAGAAATTTTCTCTAAGGTATATCTGATTCTTTCCCTCCTTTGCTCAATAAACTCCAGTTGTTTTATCTTTTCTTCTAGAATGAAGCATAAATATCACCACTTCACATATAAGTAGTTTTTAACCTAACTCTAAATTATCTTTGTGAGGCAGCAAGATGTTTTAGTGGATTAAGTTCTAGGCCTAGCCTAGAAGTGTTAGGATCAGAAAGATATGACTTCAAATTTGGCCTTAGACACTTACTAGTTGTGTGACCCTGAGCAAGCCATTTAATCCTGTTTGCCTTTCTGATCTTGTTTTTTCTTACATCCAACACTTTCTCTTATCCTTATACTTTTTCATTAGACTCTCATGCCCAAAGTCTGTTTCTCTTTACCTCTATTTAGAATCTCAAATTTTCTCAAAACTTAATTCAAGTGATTTCTGATCTTTTTCATAAAATAGTTCATTCTGTCACATCATAATTACCTTGTATTTATTCTACATATGCTTATATATATATGCCATGTCCACTACGATAAAAGGTAAGCTTCTTGGAATCAAGGACTGCTTTGCTTTTTCCTTTGGATCTATAGGATCTACTATTGATCCTGAGACACTTTACTTATTGAATTGTCAATTTATAGTAATAGAAAAAATTATGTTATTCTACATGGTTTATTCTTAACATCTTTGTCCCTCTGAACCACAAAAGAACACTTTAACCTTAATGCTGTTACTTCCTAACTATATTTAGAATGGTCTAAAACAGGTGATCAGGACAACATTAGTTATATGTATATTTATATCTATGTGTATGATATATACTTATGTGCATGTGTAAATAAAAAGGTTATAGATGATAGATTTATAAAGATAGATGGATAAATAGAAATATATTGATTATATAAGCTATAGGTATATTGTGAAAAATATGCATGTATGAAAATATGAAACTTGTCAGATGATATACTCTTTTGGAGGAAAGAGAATGGAGAAAATGATATAGTCTAATTTTTTGCCTAGATTAAATTTTTATTGCATGATAGCATACACTTATATTTTAGCACAGTCAAGATACAGAGTCTTGCAGTTAGAGGAAATCTTAGTGGTGATGTATTCAGTTAGTCAACAGATCTTTAAGTGCTTATTGCATGAAAAATATTATGCTAATCTGTAGAGATAAAAACACTGGCTAAAAAGTCTCTAGTTTTATCCAGTTCAAAAAATTCTACTATAAAATTCTTGCCAGAACGTGTTCTTTTTTTAATACAACCAGCAGTGGGAAATTGGTAGACAAGGGCAGTAACAAATTTTTGAGTAAATTATTATGTAAGAGAAAATTATAGGATTAAAAAACTTTTTCTTTCAAATGTAAACTTTTGTGATAACGGCCTCTCTAAATGTGGCATCTGCTTCTTTGTGTGAGCATATAATTAAAGTCCCCTTGGATTGCTGAAATGTACACAGCCAGCTATATATTAGATAGACAAATACCCTTCTTGCATTATTTTGATGCACTAATAATCCATAATTAGATGAGACCAAGTATCTAATTAAGTATAAAATAATTATTTTTTTCTTTTCTATGAGGTAACAATAATAACAAATATTTTCCATATCTAAACCATATAGATAAGAATGGAAGATGAAATCTACCTGAAAGGAAAATTCAGGATTTTTTACTCACAAAATTTTACACCCATTTTACACTCATTACTAAGATTACTAAGATTAAAAAATAATAAAAAGGAAACTATACAAGAACAAGAAAAAAAGTTTATTGTGCAGGTAGGTTTTAAAGTATATTTTATAGGAATCCATCATATTAAAAATAAAATTTTCTTGAGTTGCACAGTCCCATGTTTTCATTCAACTAGAGCACTTGCTAGTAACCTATCTCTAGTTTACTTGTCTACTAGTCTCCCTTGGCTGTAATCTAGATTTATGGTGTATCTACCCTTTCCCTTCATCTACAAGGTCCTAGGACATTTGAGTAGCCAATCTGCCCTTAAATATGTCTCTGAGGAAATGGTGCTAATTAGTATTGGAATTTACAGCCTTCCGTTTTATTGACTTGTCCTACTTTCTTCGATAATTAACTAATGAGTAAAGTAATGAGCTATGTTAGTCAGTCATGCTGTTCAATTAAATGGCAAATCAATTATTGAAAATAGTTTCGGACAGCTCTTACGTTGACATGATGTGTGTGAGAGTGTGTGCATATTTAATGCAAGTGTAATTATGTCCTAGATATTACAAAGTCAGTCATAGTAGAGTCTTATTTAGAAGGTCCCTTTTGACTGCAGTGCAAAGCTGATGGGAACTTCAGAATGATAGGGGTTGATGCATGACATTTATTTTAAAGCTAAACTATCGAGACTTCTTTGGTCTATGTTTCAAATGCCTTCATAAAAAGATTTTTTATGGAACCAGGACTACTCAGAAAAATTGAAAAAAAAACTGTGATTTTTGATAATCATTGTTAATTGACTCCAAGTCTTGTTCGCAGATACTTTTTCTTCTTCTTCACTGAAGGCTTTAAGCCATAAGTTTGTAAATACTATCTGAAATTGGGATTGTGAATGGAAATAATATTGTAATAATAGGAAAGGAAAAAAATAAACAAATAAACAAAAACAACCTTTGTGTATTTAATTTCTATATAACAGGAACATTTTGAGGTTGACATGAAATATACCATTAGGAACCAAACTGATAGTTATAGGTACTGATTTGAGCTGCTTTGTATTAAGGTAGATAATGTAGCTAGCTGTCTTCTTCATCTTCCAATACCACATACAAATACTAGCATAGGGAAAATGCTAGAAACTAAGAAAAATTATCTTTTAGAAGTCAGAATGATTTATATATTTTTCCTACTTAGATTACATTCAAAGATTGTGTTTATTTCAATTTTTTATTTATATGTGCACACATATAACATTATCTTAAAGCTTTTATGTCACATTTGAGTTATTTCTTCATGAATGTTATGTATTAGCAGTCTAGTATTGCTTTGAGGCACAAGATAGAGGCCCCAAATTTTCCTAACTATACTTCAATCCCTTGCCTTGCAAACTTATTATGTAAGGAACTAGACAGGCAAATACCAAAGCTTTTTTTTTTCTTAAATTGAAGATATGAAGTGGGAAGCATTTTAAATAATTAGGCATTTATTTTTGAATTTGGGGTGCAGGTTAGGTGGCTTTTGAGACTCCTTTCAATAATGAAATTCTATAATGCTCTGATTTTAAAGGTGATTTCAATTTTGCAACAAGAACTTATGGAAATTCAGCCAGTATTCAATGTAAAAATCACTTGTTTTAATTCAGTTTCCTTATTATTTCTGATATCTTAATAGTTGCTAAATGTGGTAAATGATATTTATCCTTAATGAGTGCAAAGAGTTTATTAATATATTCATGAGAGGTCTTAAGACTTTAAAAACAATACTTTCAAAGAGATTTAGAAGAGATAGCTAGAAAGGAGATCTTAGTATGTGTATAAATCTCCAATTAGTACCCTCAAGGTTATATAAAAAATTCTATAACATGTAAATAAGGATCTCTTCTCAATAAGACTAGAAATCTTAAGCTTTCTAAATTAGTAGAATCTGTTAAAGAAATAACAAAGCAAAACAAAGCAAATCCAGTTTTTTTTTTAAAAAGTAACATAAAGTTTTCATTTCCAAACAGTTTTAATTCAGCGTTTGTGCTCTTTAGGAAGTCTATGAAAAGAACACAAACATTCCCATATGAATTAAATTAGAATTTACATATGAATTACATTAGAAATATGAACTCCACTAAAGAGATAATTAGCACTGTCCTGGGTTATGTGAAGGCGAACAAAATTGAATAAGAACAATTTCAAAGCCAAGTTTTGTTTTGCCTCTTCAACTAAGCTAGTTTAATCAGTGATAATGAGTGAAATAAACCCATTCCATATAAAACAGCGTGCAGACCTACCATACTGTGTGAAGTACCATTAGAGACTGTCATGCTTTTGCATAACTATATTTTTAGGGGGCCGCAAAATTCAAGAGTACTTTGAACTCAATGCTAAGGCTGAAGATATGAGTCACCTCTTTACTCAACTAAAAAGCACTGAGATACAGTAGACCAATGCAATAAGGCCAATCCAAAGAGGTCAGGAAACCTAAATCTGATAATAGCATGTTATAAGCTTTATATTTAGTAAAATTTCAAAGATATATACCCATATACAAACCCACACAAAGAACAGTCTGAACTCACAGAAAAAAGATAGTTCTACTTGAGAGAAAAAGAAATGAAAATACCAAATGGAAGTAGTCTACTTGTGTAGAAGTGTCTCAGCCCCTAAACATAGGCATGGTTTATGAGTACCTACCCTAATGAGCTAAACTCCAGTGACCATAAAACTGAAATATAATTATGACATTAAAGATGCCTATATTTGAACTTAATTATTAATTAATTTAATGAGAGAATAGAAGGCTGTAAAATTGCTAATTAAATGGCTCTGTAAAACTGCAGACGGTAGAGGATTTACCAAATGATGAATCCCACAACAGTATTTGTGCTATATCAATATTCTATTAATATACAGTATGCCAGAGGTACTGGCTAGTATGCTGCTCACTGTTAAGTTGATGTGACAAGCATACAGAGTGAAACAAAATGAAGGACATAAAATTTCAAATTACAGCAACCTTGGCAATGATTTCCACCCCCACATCTATAGCAGTTACTGAAATCAGTTAAATAAACCAAGAAGTACAGGATAAAAATCAATCTCACTGCTATAAATGGAAACAAAAGAGTTTCGGGCTGAGCAGTCCACCTCAGTTTTCTGGACGTGGGATGGTAAATATTCCATGTTCTCTAGCTTCAGGGAGAGTCATAAATAATGGTGATTTGTTGATATATATATTTGAAATAATTTGGAAAAGATGTATATATTTAATACCATCTATCTACCATAGATATGGTATATCATATGGTAGATAGATGCATTCACACATATACACAATGTATATATTAAAAATATCTATATGTGCACATATATATGTGCATACACATATGCACTTGTGTGTATGTACATATTTAAAATCAGTATTTCTTATTCTCTGACTGATAAAATATATTTCTGACAACTTACCAAATATAAAACCTGGAAACAGAACTTTAAGACATCTCTTATTTTTTCTTTCTTTTTCCCTCCTTTTCTTCCTTTCTCTCCAAGTTTCAGAAAATATTATATTGTGCTATAGCACTAGGAATTATTTCACCTTGGAACATAAGGAAAACAATTTTGAATTTTTTTAAACTTAATTTTGAAAAGAAAGGTGGTTAGAGACAAAATTCCCCATTCACTGTTCAATTCAATTCCAATGTGAGTGTCAAATAAATTTTTACAGGGGCATTTAATCTATATTATTGCTAAGTATAAGAAAGCAAAATATACATTTACTAAAAGAAAAGACTCACATATTTCTCAATTGTACATTGTAAGCAGCCAAATATAATTGCAAAGTTATCACTGATTTTGTTAATTTTTTTTGGACCGGGATGCAATATAGTTTTTATAGGTAAAACTACTTTTACAGGAAAAGTAACAATTAAGAAACTGTTTCTCCTTAAGTGTATAAAATGATTAAAATATTTGAATGGACTTTCAAGCCCATTGCTTTTTTTTTATACATGCCCTATATAGCATTACTTTCTCCATGCATCATTAATTGGGAAGTTATTTAAAATATCAATGTCAATATGAGAAAAAAATGCTTTGATAAGAAAACCAAAAAATCAGAAACACAAGAAAGAATGTATGTCTCCTTTTCTTCAGAGAAGAATATATTTTATTTGACATTAAAATAATTCTACAGTAGCTCAATTTGTGGGAGAGATTTCATAAACAACTGTGAACACAGTTGAGATATACAAAGAGATCAGTTCTTGGCCCAAGGATTCATTTTGGGCCTGCCTTGTGGGTTTATCTACAGTTTTATGATATCTTGATTTCTAAGAGAGAAGTTGTGTTTTGAATTGAAAATCTAGAAAGATTAATTAACTAATCTTGGATTAGAAAATTTCAGACTAATTGAACAAGGAAAATAATTCAACTCATCAGCAAAGTCCCAGAATGGTATCATATAATACAAGATGATTTGGTGTTCTTCATTTAATCATAGTCAAACAGTGTCACAGCAAAAAGTTTAAATGTATAGCATACTTCCCCACTTACCACCTTTTCCTTTTTGTGAAGGGTTTAGAGGGAACAACAAAAGCAATGTTCTAGCAGCACAGGCATCTTTAGTGAGGGAAAGAATACTTTGAGATCCTAAGCCAAATCACAATAAATCAAATTCCTAATTTTCTCAGCCTTCATTATCTATTCCACTTCCCTCTCACCCAAATATCATATTTTTACATAAACCACATATATATACATTCATGTGTGTGTGTCTCTCTCTTTGTGTATATCACACATAGACATATATACAAATACATATATCTATGCATCCGTATGCACATAATCATGTGATTCAACTCCAAAAGGTGATTGAAATCAAGGCAGAAATAAATGAGTATGTAGATAGTTAG
The DNA here is from genome assembly GCA_023553655.1 of Myrmecobius fasciatus. Lineage (NCBI taxonomy): Eukaryota > Metazoa > Chordata > Mammalia > Dasyuromorphia > Myrmecobiidae > Myrmecobius > Myrmecobius fasciatus. The sequence continues at coordinate 79,301 of JAJPUD010005301.1, forward strand.
CAAATCCCCATGACAGGTCTTGTAGAAATACAATCTCATCTATGTTTCTCCTGAAGAGATGTTTGAATAAACATTCTTATATATAAATATATAAGTACACATAGGCACATGCAAATATATATATATGTATGTATGTATGTATAATTAGGTCAACACACACTTTCTCAAGTGTGTCAAATCAATGTGATTTCACATTGTGGCTGATGACGGTGATGCTGATCATTGAATGTCCATGTGGGACTTCACTATTATCTGGCCAGTGTCTTGGAATGCTTCTGGCCAACTTATTCCTCCATGAAATCAAAAAGAGGTAAATCAGAAGAAGAGATAGGGCCTGCCTCCTGGATGTGACTGCATTGGTGGTACTTTCACCAAATAGTCAAACACCTTTCAATAATGCCTTAAAAGAAATTCTGAAGTTGCACAACCCATAAAAAGATAGTATAAAACAATTTCCCACAAGACAAGTTAAAAGATCAGGAAGAAAGTTCTATCATACTGAGTTAGATGAAATTCAGTCAATCTCATATTTACTAGTGCAGGCCTTGCCCCAGCAAATCAGCAGCAGACTTGGAAACAACTGAATCAGTGGCAGCAACCACAGATGCCAGAGGTCTCAGCCCATAGACAGTAACGGAAAGAGAGGAGGAAGCTCAGACAACAGGTCAGAAGGAAATTACAGGTTGGCACTATGTGTAGGATTCCTAGGTCACAGTTTTAGGGCAAGGAGAAGTACTGCTGTCATACTTGAGCTTGTAAGCATGGGGAACAGGGGACCTTATTTCATCTTCAGAATGAAAAGAGTGCTTGTGGTTACTCAAAAGAGCAGAGCACAAGCCAGGAGAAAGTAAACATACTGCCCCTTAGATCATAATATCTTAGAAGCAATGAAACTTTTAGACCCCCAAAACTAATTCTGAAAACAGGTACACAAAAAACTTGAAGCATGGGACAGCGAGCTTCTACTCTCAGGTCAGAAACTAATATAACATAAAGATAAAAAGTCAAGAAATAGATAGAAAAAACCCACAAACACCAAACACATGAAAAAGAAACTGGCTATAAAAATTTACTATGGTCAACATGAAGATCAAACACAAATTCAGAAAAAGACAACAAATTCAAAGCTGTATATTCAAAGCCTGCACTCTGACCATGGAAGGACTGAAACAAAAGAATTTTAAACATTAAATAAGAGAAGTAGAGGGGAGAAAATGGGAAAACAACAAGAGCCATGCAAGAAAACCATTCAAAAAAGAGCTAACACATTGGTAAAAGAATCCCTGCCCCAAAAAACAATATTTAATAAAATAATATATTAAACAACCATAATGAAGTAGAAAAATCCATTGAAGTCAAGAATTCCTTAAAAGCAGAATTAGCTACATGGAAAAAAAAACACTGAAAAAAATTCCTTGAAAAGTAAAATTGTTTAAATAGAAAAAGTAAGTGCACCACAAAAAATAATTCTTTAAAAATTAGAAATAAGTGATTAGAAGCCAATGATTCCATAAGACATCGACAAACAAACAAAATCAAAAGGATGAAAAAAGGTAGAAAATAATATGAAGTCTTGCATTGGCTAAGCAACTGACCCTATAAAATAGATTGAAAAGAGATACTTTAAGATTCACTGGACTATCTGAAAGTCATGGTTTTTTAAAAAAGAAAGAAAGCCTAGATATCATATTTCAAGAAATTATCAAAGAAAACTTGATATATATTTGAATCAGAGAGTAAAATAAAAATTAAAAGCATTGATCACCCCTGAAATCCAAATCCTGGAAATATTTTAGCCAAATTCCAAAGCTCCCATGTCAAGGAATAAATATCACAAGGAGCCAAAAAGAAACAGTTCAAATGTTCTTGAGTCAAAGTCAGATTAATACAAGATTTAACAGCTTATTCTTTTTTTAATTAATTAATTAATTTTTATTAAAGCTTTTTATTTGTATAACATATGTATGGGTAGTTCCCCAGCATTCATCTTTACAAAGCTCTCCATTACAACTTTTACCCCCAGTCCCCTCCTTTCCCCTAGATGGCAGGAAGTCCATTACATGTCAATAATATTGAAATACTTGACAAGTTGTGCAAGAAAAATCCTATCTACAAGAAAAAAAAAGAAAATCAGAGAAAGGCAACACAATGCAAGCAAACATCAATAGAGATCATGAAAATTTTACGTTGTGGTCCATATTTAATATCCCTCTCTGGGTGTATATGGTTTTCTTCAGTGAAAAATTGAAACTGCTTTGAGACAATTCTTTTTTGCAGAGAGCCATGTCCATCAGAATTGCTCATCATGTAATACTGTTGTTTCTGTGTATAATGATCTCCTGGTTCTGCTCATTTCACTCAGCATCAGTTCATGCAAGTCCCTCCAGGCCTCTCTGAAATCGTCCTGCTGGTCGTTTCTTACAGAGCAATAATATTCCATAACATTCATATACCATAATTTATTCAGCCACTCTCCAATTGATGGGCATCCATTCAGTTTCCAGTTTCTAGCCACTACAAAAAGGGCTGCCACAAACATACTTGCACATGTGGGGCCCTTTCCCTCCTCTTAGATCTCTTTGGGATATAGGCCCAGTAGAAATACTGCTGGGTCAAAGGGTATGCACAGTTTGACAACTTTTTGAGCATAGCTCCAAATTGCTCTCCAGAATGGTTGGATCTGTTCACAGTTCCACCAACAATGTATCAGTGTCCCAGTTTTCCCACATCCACTCCAATATTCATTGTTATCTTTTCTTGTCATTTTAGCCAATCTGACAGGTGTGTAGTGGTACCTCAGAGTTGTCTTAATTTGCATTTCTCTGCTCAATAGTGATTTGGAGCAACTTTTCATATGACTAGAGATGGTTTTAATTTCATCATCTGAAAATTGTCTGTTCATATCCCTTGACCACTTATCTATTGAAGAGTGGCTTGAATTCTTATATATATGAGACAATTCTCTATATATTTTAGAAATGAGGCCTTTATCAGAACCATTAAATGTAAAGATGATTTCCCAATTTGATGCTTCCCTCCTAATCTTGTCTACATTAGTTTTATTTGTACGGAAACTTTTTAACTTAATATAATCAAAATTATCCATCTGGTGTTCAATTAGGAGTTCCAGATCTTCTTTGGACATAAATGTATTCCATCTCCACAGGTCTGAGAGGTAAACTATATTACGTTCCTCTAATTTGCTTACAAAATCAGTCTTTATATCTAGATCTTGAACCCATTTAGATCTAATCTTGGTATGTGGTGTTAGGTATGGGTCAAGCCCTGATTTCTTCCACACTAGTTTCCAATTTTCCCAGCAGTTTTTGTGGAATAGTGAGTACTTATCCCAAAAGCTGGGGTTTTTGGGTTTATCAAACACTAAATTGTTAAGGTCTGCTCTATTTCTTAGCCAGTACCAAATGGTTTTGATGACCACTGCTTTATAATATAGTTTTAGATCTGGTACAGCAAGGCCACCTTCATCTGCCTTTTTTTTTCATTAATCCCCTTGAAATCCTTGACCTTTTGTTCTTCCAAATGAACTTTGCTACTATTTTTTCTAGATCTGTAAAATTATTTCTTGGGAGTTTGATGGTATGGCACTAAATAAGTATATTAGTTTGGGTAGTATTGTCATTTTTATTAGGTTTGCTCTGCCTACCCATGAGCATATAATGTTTTTCTGATTGATTAGGTCTGATTTTATTTGTGTAACAGCTTATTCTTTAAAGAATGGGGGGAAAGGAGAGAAGCAGAGCCAAGATGGTGGAGAGCAGATACAACTTTCTGTGACCCCCTCTGATCTTCTCTCAAATCTACAGCAGATTATGTCTTTAAAATGGTTTTGGAGTCAAATAATCCACAAATATTTGGAGTACAAATTCCCATAGGAAGATACCTTGGAAGAACTTCAGAACAGGTCTGCTTCAAATGGGCAGGGGTACAGTCAGCTGAGCCCAGACCACAGCACAGGGAGACTGGGGGAAGAAGCTGGGGTGGGGAGTCAGAAGGTTGCAGCTCCCATGCACCTGGGAATCTTCTGTGAGTTTCTTAGCTATTCTGTCCTGGTTGCAAGCAGGTGGTTTGGCAGATTTGCTAAAAAAAGGCACTGAGCCCCAAAAGACTGTGAGACCTAGCCACAATTACCCAGCACTGGAAGTCAATCAGCAGAACTGCCCCAGGGCAAACTAAAGCAGCTGTAGCTCCTTTCCATTAGGAGCAGATCTCAACCCTTAAAAAAAATGATGAACAAAATACCCAAAAAGAATTGTCACCATAGACAGCTTTTATGGAAAGAGAGAACAGATCTCAAATCCTGAAGTTCCTAAAGGCAAATCAACTCCAGATGAAGTCCCAAAGGGAGATAAGAGCTGGTCTCCATTTCACAAGGCTTTCCTGGAAGATTGCATAAAAGATCTTAAAAGAGTGTTAGAAGTAAAAGGGGAAAGGAAATAGATCATTGCAACAAGGAATGGAAAAATCATATAATGCCCTACAAATTAGATATGAAGAAATTCTCAACTCATTGAAAAACAAAATATGTGAATTGGGGGAAAATGCAATGAACAAAACAATTCAATTGGCCAAATACAAAAGGAGCTAAAAACATAACTGAAGAAAATAGTACACTAAAAATTAGAATTGAACAAATGGAAGTGAATGACTCAATAAGACTTCAAGAATCAGTCAAACAAAAAAAATTAAAAAATAGAAGAAAAATTGAAATACCTCCTAGGAAAAACAACTGACTTGTGAAATATAACTAGGAGAGACAATCTAAGTATTATCGGACTTCCTAAAAGCCATGATAAAAAAAAGAACTTAGACATTATCTTACAGGAAATCATAAAGGAAAACTGCTCTAATATTTTAGAATCAAAAGGTAAAATAGTCATTGAAAGAATTCACCTCCTGAAAGAGAGCCCAAAGTTAAATCCCCAAGGCATATTGGGGCTAAATTTCAGAATTATTACACCAAGGAAAAGATATTGCAAGCAGCCAGAAAGAAACAATTTAAATACTGGAGGCACAATTAGGATTACCTGAGACCCAGCAGCTTCTTATTTCAAAAGGAAAGGAACTTGGATTGCAGCCAATAATAAGCTATCCAGGTAAAAGGAGCATTATCTTTCAGGGAAGTAGATGGACATTCCATGATATAGGTGATTTTCACCTATTTCTAATGAAAACACCAGAACTGAATAAAAACTTTGATCTCCAAATACAACTCAAGAGAAACATAAAAGGGTAAAAAGGAAAGAGCTCTTGAGAATTATATTTCTGTTATGGGTGTACTTAGAGTGTGCAGGTATAATTTGATTTTATTATGACGAGATGAAAAAGAAATTAGAGGTAGAAAAGGGATCATATTGGAAAAAGAGGCAAAATGAAGGAAAATAAGGGAAATTACATCACACAAAGAGGCAATGAAGACCTATTATAATTGACAGAAATAGGGGAGGGGGATGAAGCATTGTGTGAATCTTACTCTCATCAGATTTGGCTCTAAGGGAGAATATCAGACATAATTTGTTTCACAGAGAAACTTGTCTCACCTTATAGGGAAGTGGGAGGGAAAAGAGAAAAAGAAAGGGAAAGACTAATAGAAGGGAAAACAGAAGTATTAGAAAAAAAGCATAAAACAGGGGGAGGAATTTTAAAGGGGAAGGACTGTTTGAGGGAAGTGGTCATAAAAAGCAAAATACTGGGGAGGAGGGGAGGAGGAACATAAAAAGAAAGCATAATTTAGGGTAAATAAGAAGGTGGGAAATACAGAATTAGTTATTTTAACTGTGAATATGAATGGTATGAACTTTCCCATAAAAGAGGCATATAACACACTGATTTAAAAGTCAGAAAGTTTTTGTACAAACAAAACAAATTCAAAGAATATTAGAAGGGAAGCAATAAATTGGGAAATCATTTTTACACTTAAGGACTCTGATAAAGGCCTCCATTTCTAAAATACATAGAGAATTGACTCATATAAAAATTCAAGCCATTCTTCAATTGATAAATGGTCAAAGGATATGAACAGACAATTTTCAGATAAAGAAATTAAAAAATTTCTAATAGTATGAGAAGGTGCTCTAAATTACTATTGATCAGAGAAATGCAAATTAAGAGAGCTCTGAGATACCATCACACACCTGTCAGATTGGCTAAGATGACAGGAAAAGATAATGATGAATGTTGGAGGGGATGTGGGAAAACTGGGACACTGATACATTGTTGGTGGAACTGTGAATGGATCCAACCATTCTGAAGAACAATTTGGAGGTATGCTCAAAAAGTTATCAAACTGTGTATTTCCTTTGATCCAGCAGTTTTTCCATTGGACTTATATCCCAAAGAGATCTTAAAGGAAGGAAAGGGACCCTTATGTGCAAAAATGTTTGTGACAGCCCTTTTCATAGTGGCAAGAAACTAGAAACTGAGTGGATGTCCTCATGGACATTGATGTGAAGTGAAATGAGCAGAACCAGGAGAACATTGTACACAGCAATAACAATATTATATGATAATCAATTCTGATGAATGTGACTCTTTCCAACAATGAGATGACTGATGCCAGTTCAAATGATTTTGGGACAAAGAGAGCCATTAATACCTAGAGAGAGGTCTGTGGGAACTGAATGTGGATCATAACATAACATTCTTACTCTTTTTGTTATTGCTCACTTGCATTTTGTTTTCTTACTCATTTACTTTCTTTTTTATCTGATTTTTCTTATGAAGCAAGAGAATTATATAAATATGTTTATACATATTGGATTTAACATAAAGTTTAACATTGTATTGCTTGAAATCTAAGGGAGGGGGTGGGGGGAAGGAGAAGAAAATCTGAAACAAAAGGCTATGCAAGGGCCAATGTTGTAAAATTATCTGTGCATAAGTTTTGAAAATAAAAAGCTTCAAAAATTAAAAAAATAAAAATAAAGAATCAGAGAATTTGAAGTACGGTATTCTAAATGGAAAATGATCTAGAATTATAGCAAAAATCACCTACCCAGAAACACCTAGTGTAAAACTCCAAAGAACTTTATAATGATCAGGGCAGCTAGAAAGAATATAATCATAGACAGAAGACATGATCATAAGGTGACGGTGATGGGATGAAATCTAAAAAAATTAATTTAAGGGCAAGAATTAAAAGTTCATCAGGAGAAGAGGAAGGGAAGGCTACAATGAGGTAAATTATCTCACATAACAGAAGCACATAAAAAATTTATAGTGGAGAAAAAGATGTGAGTGGTTGAAGGGGGCTGCATTTGGACCTTACTCACATCAGAATTGATTTAATTAGGGATTAATATAATTAGTTTAATATACAAATCCATCTTACTATCCTTGAAAATAGAAAAATAAAGAGATAAGGCAAGATGAGATTCAGCTATAATGGAGGATAAATTGGAGGAAGTGGCAGTCAGAAACAAAATATCTTTACAGGTGGAAAGAGTGAAAGGAAAGAGAAAGTTGGATAAAAGAGCCATAGGATGGAGAGAAAAGAATAATAAGAGCAAAAATTATGACAAATATCTCTGATAAAGGCTTCATTTCTCAAATACACAGAGAACTGGTTGAAATTTATAAAAATAAGATCCATTCCCTTGTTGATAAATGGTCAAAGGGTATGATCAGGTAATTTTCAGAAGAAATCAAAGCTATATATAGTTATGTGGAAAAGTTCTTTAAATCATTATTGATTATAAAAATACAAATTATGGCAATTATGAGATAATCATCCCCCCGGTCCAACCTCTCAAATTGGTTAATATAGCAGAATAGGAAGAGAAAAAAGTTGAAGGCAGTGAAAGAAAAATTGAAATGATAATGCATTATCAGTGGAATTGTGAACTGATTCCACCATTCTTGAGAGCAATGTGAACTTATGATCAAAAGGCTTTAAAACCATGGATAGCCTTGCATCTAACAATACTATTATTCAGTTTATATCCTAATGAGATTTTTTATAAAAGGAAAAGGACTAATAGGTAAATATATACTTATATTAGCTCTTTTTGTGGTGGCAATGAATTGGAAATTGGGGGGATACTTAGCTATTGAGAAGTGGCTGAATTTGTTGTGGCACACAAATGTGAAACAATATTGTTGTACTATAAGAAATTATGAACAGGATGCTCTAGAAAAAAAAAATCAACACTTAACATGAACTGATGCAAAGTGAAGTGAGCAGAAGCAGAACATTGTATACAACAGGGCTTCTTAAATCTTTTCTGCTAGTAACCCCTTTTTGTATGAGACATTTTTACATGACCTTGGGTATATAGATATATAAAATAAGTATATAAATCAAACATTTACTAATAATAAATCATATGAAAATTTATTGCAGAACAATTCTTTGATATAGATATAAATTTTGTCATTTATTAAAAATGAAAGCAACTTTTCATACTAATGGGATGGATGTGCTTATTTTTACATTTTTACATATAAAATTAAATCTTGGCAGAATATTTGATACCTTATAGTGTTGCCAAATTTTACTTGACTCTTCATTCAGTTGCATTATACCATATGGGAGCATGATCCACAGTTTAAGAAGCTTTGGTAAATACTAAAAATAACATAATAATCAACTAAGAATAACTTAGCTATCCTCATCAATACAATGATCTAAGACAATTCTAAGAACCTTCTGATGAAAATGTTATCCTCCTTCAGAGAAATAATTTATGGACTCTGAATGCTCATATATATATATATATATGTATATATATATACACATATATATATCTTTAATTTCTTAGTCTTTTGTTCTGTGTTTTCTTGCACAGAATGATTAATGTAGAAATATATATTTCCCCTCAGTGTACATATATGCTATTTACCAGATTGCCTTCTCAATAATGAGGATGTGGGGAAAGGAAATATAGTCAGGGAGACAGTTTGGAATTCAAAACTTTAAAAGAGAAATCTCTTAAAATTGTTTTTACATGTGGGATGGCAGGAATAAAATTATATATATAAATATACATGCATGTATGTACACATATATGTACATATGTGTGTGCATATATATGCATATATATACATATAAACACTGAGAAGCTGGGAAACTTAAAGGTTTAATTTTTCATATCCTTTCTTTTCTTTTCTTTTCTTTTTATTTTCTTTGTTTTTTTTTTTTTTCCAAGCTGAGGCAATTGGGGTTAAGTGACTTGTCCAAGGTCACACAGCTAGGACATGTTAAGTGTAGGAGGCCAGATTGGAACTCAGGTCTTCCTGACTTCATGGCTGGTGCTCTATCCACTGTGCCACTTAACTGCCTCCCATATCCTTTCAATGGACATCCTTATATAGTTTTTTTTTTCCTCTTTAAGACTAGATAGTAAGAAGAAATTTGCCAGAATATTTGGAATTCAGTTGTCAATTGCCAACAAGTCTCTTTGGAGAACTGCAGAGACTTCAAAACTAGCTTTGTATACCAAAAGAAACTTTGATTTTTCTCTCGAAAATATAATTACTTATGGCCAGCAGTAAATGCTACTTTGTCCTTTATTTATTAATGTCTTTATTCTTTCATTTGAATTATATTTTTTTAAATTAAAAACTTCAGAAAATTTTCTTTTCTATAAATATACAATGAGGACTTGGTTTTATTTTACTTTTTTAGATATGTAGCATTTTATATGAATGTTTCCAATTAGAGTAAGGTTTAAGTGCTGTCCCACTTCAAACTTGCCACATGTTCCACTTCATTGTAAATGCACTTTTGTGTCTCTTTTATTTGACATAATTCACCCCATTCAACTTTTCCCTTCCCCTTTTCCCTAATGCATTTTCTTTTTCACTCTGTAATTTTTTTAGATATTATCCCATCAATATCAACTCACAATCTTCTTCTAAGTGTACTGTTTCTAGCTGCCTAATCATGATAAAGTTCTTACGAGTTACAAGTGTCATCTTCACATGTAGAAATGTAAACTGTTTATTCTTACAATGGAGAAAAAAAATCCCTTTCTTGTCATAGAATGGTCATAAAGAGATGAATTCTATATGTGATTGATAAAATATATATCTATTTTTTAAAAAATCTTACATTGGTCTTATTCCTGATCCTTTGATGAGTTTAGTTTTTCCTGGACTGATTACCTGTAATTTAATTATAGATATAATTAAAACAAGTCACTTACAAAAGTCTAGGACATTACTTTCTTCAGATCTTTTTTAGTCTTTGGATGTAAAAATTCTGGTATGACACCAAGGACAGAACTTCAAATCTCTATAAATGAGAATGATAATGATGATGACCACAAAAATGATGATGGCAACTCCTGTCTCATTCACTGTTAACTCTTTTTCTCTCTTCTTCCACTTGTAAAAATTTTTTAGCATCAACACTATTCTTCATTTTAGTCACTGGTGATGTTGGCAAAGGCACATTAAGCTTTTCTATAACCCTTCCTTTTTTCTAATATTAATTATCTCCTCTTCTAGTTTTTCCCCTCTCCTGTGTTTACAAACATATCCAAATATTTCCCCATTATGCAAAATCCTTCATTAGTTCCTACCTTACTCTCTAGTCACCCTCCTCATTTTTCTTCTTTCTAGAAAAATTATCAGAAAGTCATCTCAATTTTCTCTCCATTCATTTATTTTTAAAAGATTTTATACGTTGACTTCCAGTCTCCTCACTCAACAGAAACTTCTCCCTCCCAAGTTACCAATTTTTTTCTTAAATGCTAAATTTGATGATTCAAACCTTATCCTTCTTAACATCAGGGCAACATTTGATATTTTTGAACACCTTGACTTCCAGGATATGAATTTCTTTGGATTTTGTGAATTTCTTCTTCTTCTTCTTCTTCTTCTTCTTCTTCTTCTTCTTCTTCTTCTT
>JAJPUD010005301.1:90177-110859 GCA_023553655.1 Myrmecobius fasciatus
TTCTTCTTCTTCTTCTTCTTCTTCTTCTTCTTCTTCTTCTTCTTCTTTTTTGGTCTTTCTTAAACTTTTTCCTGTACTTCTCAGTCTCCTTTGCTGGATCATTTTTCATGGCCTATACACCAACAGTGAATATACTTAATAACTTTATTTCAGGTTCTCTTCTTTTTTCTTTTCTATGCTTTCTCACTTGATGACCTCATCATCTACTACCAAATATTTTAACTATCATCTCTATAAAGATGATAATTAGAAATCTATCTAACCAGAATGGATTGTTCTCCTGAGAGGCAATTCAAAATAACAAATTGTCTGTTGTATTTTTCAAATTGTATATCTCAGATATCTCAACCTCTACCTATCTCAAGTAGAACTGACTATCTTTTCCTGAAAATATTTCCATATTTTGAACTTCCCTATTTCCTATGAAAGCATATCTATCCTTTCAGCATTATAGGTTTGAAACCTCAATGATAACTCCTTTATTCCTCACTTCTCCTATCATATCCATTCAATTGCCAAATTCTACAGTTTCAGCCTCTCCAACATAAGTCACACCAACCCCCTTCTTTCTATTCCCAAAGTTCCTTCTTAGGTCAAGTCCTATTTTCCCCCTAACTTGATTATTGCAAAAGCTTCCTAATTTATTTGATTAAAGTCCATGCCCTCTATAACACAACCTCTCCAGAGCAACCAGTTATTTTCCTTAAGCTCAGGTCTGATTGCATCACTACTCTATGTAACCTTCAAACATTTAATACAACTGCTATATTTTTTCTGTTTCCATGTCAGCCATAATATCTGTTCCAAACTCAAGTGGCTTCTTATTGCTTTTAGGACAAAATAAAAATTCTTCTGTTTTGCTTTTACAAACCCTTCACAATCTGGCCCCAACCTACCTTTCCAGCCTTAATATAAATTGTTCCCCTCTTTGCAATCTAAAAGTACTGCCAAACTGGCTTGTTTTACTGTTCTTCTCACACAGTCATCTCTTCACATTATCTGTCCTCAATGCCTGGAATTAATTCCCTATTCCTTTCTCTCATGGAATCCCTTAGTTCTTTTAAAACTCACCCAAAGCTTTACTCTCTATATGAAGAATCTTCTGATTTCTCTCTCTTCTCTATTCAACTTTTAATTTCTTCTTTTTCAATCCTAACTTTTTATTTTCTAATTTTAATTTTTTCCTTTGTATACCTATCAGGGAGGCAGACTGGTAAACAGAGAGCACATTAGGTTTGGGGTCAGAGAATGTGCATTTGATATGTGGTTCTGCTACTTATAGTACGTGACATACTGGGCAAGTCGATATTCTTTAAGCCTAAATTGTCTCTAAAATTTCCTGTTAAATGAAGTGTTTGGACTAGATTAACTCTTCTGTTCCTTCTAAATCTAAATGTAAGAAATTGAGACAGTTTTTTAAATATATTTAAAGCATATTGAAGTCCTTGAAGAGTTTATACCAAAGGTAAGTATTCCTAAGAGGTATAGTCTGAGTGGTTAGTCAGTAAATCAGCCAGCAAGTACTTGTTAGATGGTTACTATATTCCAAGAAATGGGGCAAAAATAAAGTGTCTACTTCAAAGAGCTTAGATTTTAATGAGAGGGACAACTTAAAGATAACTTTGTTCATGCAGGATGGATATATGCCTGTGAGATACTCTAATTATTCCAGTATTTGATGAGAGAAATGGACTATTAGAACTGTCCTTTCATTTCTCAGGGAGGTATAGACTGGAAATTTTCTGCTTAGTATAGGGCAACAAATGCCGCTTTTACCAGAAGCACTTGGACTGACTCTTCTTTAGGCTCAGTTAGAAAGTAATGTCCCCAATTGCCTTTTAGGAAGGAGAAGACAACTGATCAACTTGGGGTAGAATAGCAAAAGTTAGAGTAGCTAAGTGAAGCAGTGGATGGAATGCCATGCCTGGATTTGGGAATACTCATCTTCAAATACAGCTTTAGCTTACTAGCTGTGTGAATGTGAGTGAGTCACTTAACTCTATTTGCCTCCATTTCCTTAACTATGAGCTACAGAAAGAAATGGAAAACAAATTGCAGTATCTATCAAGAAAACTCCAAGTAAAGTCAGGAAGTGTTGGACAAAGCTGAAATGACTATCGACAACTGAACAAAGGGGAAGACCTTAGCTCTATGTTGTCTGAGGATGCCCCTGCATTTCCTAGAATGAATACACCTGAAGATAAGGAATATTGACCATATGTTCTAATTGCAGCATTCTCCCTAATGTGCTGGATGAACAAAGTCAAATCACTGAATTTCTACAACTACCCCATTGCTTATAAAAGGAAGCTAATAAAAGCAACTTCTCTCCAAAATTGGTCTGCTAGGAGAAACCAAGTAAGATGATGATGAAGTGTTTTGCAAATATAAATTCATCAACTCTTTAATGACAGGAGTAACCATAGCAACAGGCAGTCCAAATTCTAGCACATGTCTGTCTTTATCTGTGGCTGACTGCCACTTAGGAATGAATTCTTTTTAAAAAAGCTATATTACTGTAAAAGGGCATATGGGAACCCAATGCATTGTTCAGCAAATGAAAAGCCAAAACATCTGGCATGCTGAATGGAGGGAGAGAAAGGAGAAACCTACTTAGGATTGTTCCTTTTAATGTGCAGGTATATACTAACCATTGCTTGACTTGGGAAAAAATATTCTGCCAACTTTAGCTTAACATCGCTGTTTTCTGAGAAACTAGAAAGTATTTTTAAGTCTTTGTCAAACTCTCATTTTTATCACATAAAATATATATGTACATTTCTTGTCATTCAATTTCAATCTTCAATTTGTAATCTGACAAGTGTTCAATCTGCTTCACTTTAAGCACACTTGATTCATCATTAACAAAGGACCACATTAAACAGATGATGAGGTGCCATGTAAAAACTGATACTTCCCTTTACAAAGAATGATCAAGAGTAAGCATATTGAACTATTGAGAGTGATGGAACAAGTGAAAGGAATTTGAGACTTGCAGACCACCCTAAGAATGTTTCCTAGGAGTCTTAAGCAGCAAATCAACAATGATTTTATTTAAAAGAAATTAATACCAACCACTCTGTGCCATTGCCCACTTAGTCACTTTATGACTAATATTTTTATTTATTTGTTTGTGTCTAGAACTGTAATTTTTTTGAATCTAAGGACATTTTGATGAGAAAAATAACTTTACTAATATAAATTGGCACCTTCAATTTATCAGTTTAAAGATATTCCTGTGATGTTGAGTCCTATAACTAGTATATATATGAAAGAAATAATATGAATACAGATCTTGCCTCTCAGAGCAACTCTCTCATCCACTATGCCATACAATCTTTCATGTTACTAATGATCAAATGAGTTGTTTCTAAAGTGTTTAGCACAGTGCTCAACACATATTAAACACAATAATGTGTGTTTCTTCTTTCCTTCCTAATAAATTATGTACTTTTAAAAAATTATAGCATTGGGATATCTTAATAGATTGCCTTTCAACTGCTGATCATTTAACGATATCTAAACCTAAATTGAAATAATAATCATTTATTTAAATCTTTAGATCAAACATTATAATAACAAATTCTGGTCATACTCTCATACATACGCACATACACATTGCATTCCCAAAGATGAAACCTAGTCCAATAATATAGACATGGACAATTCTTTGCACTTCTCTACAGTTTTATCATTTCTAAAATGAGGCAGTTCAATGAGATGATCTATAAACTCCCCTTTGTTTCTAAGTTTCCATTTCTCATTTGCCTGTTCAAATTCACTTATGCAAATCTAAAACCGTCTGCAAATTCTTGGATGTAGATATTTAGTAAATATTTGTTAAATAATTGTGAGAAGAAAAATAGATCACTCTACAGACCAATGCTCATTGCAAGGCAGCTATTTACCCTGAAGATGGGTTTGTTTTCACTTCTTTCTGTCGTAGTAGAAGTTGCCAAATATTGCATTTTACTGGTACAATTTTTGTTCAGCTAGTGTCACTTCTACTTTATAATCACTGTACTGAAGTGTAATTAAATGTAAGCTTTTTTTAACTGACATTAAAATCCAAGTATTTTGCAAAACTATCAGACCAACTAATCTAGCAATTGTATCTAAAAAAAAATAATGAAGCTAGTCTGACAAGATGCATTCTTCATGAACCTATTCTGGCTTATACTGACCACAACTTCCCTTTCCAAGTGCTTACAAACCATTTGCTTATACTATACAAGCAATATAATAAAGCAACAGAAAATAAGGCATGGTCCCCCCTTTTTTTTGTACTCCCAGTATCTACAATAAAACTATATAAGCTACACTTAGTAAATGCATATTGAACGATTGAAATAAAGTCCTTCCAAACGTATTTGATGAAAAGACTTAAGTAGAAACATTAAAATACAAATACAGGAATCAAGCAAAACTTTTTAAAAAGATAAATGTGTTGAGCATTTGGAAGGAGTTATAGAAGGATGGGTTTCTCTATTTTAATAGAAAGAGAAAAAATGTTATCCTTCAAAAACTCATGTTAGCAAGGACCACAGAAAGAATCAAATAAGAAAAGCATCTTGAGAGTGGTTTTGTTGTTTTGATAGTTTTAAGGAAGAAAGAAAAAAGAGAGGAAAAAAAAAGAAGGGGAAGGAAACATACCATTTCTCACAATTCAGGAACACAAGCAGAAGATAGAAAGAGGAAAGGAACGTAGGGGAGAACATCTTGTGAATTTTATTTTCATTCAAAGCTGTCAAAGGAAAGTAGAATATAAACTAAAAGTAGGTGAAGAAATATATCCAATATATTAAGGAAATAGGATTTGGGAGAAGAAAGAAGGGAAAATGAAAGTGGGGACAGGCTCATCAATATATTAATCATAATATTTGTGCTATGTGTGAAGGATTTTAAGATTGGAAAAACAATAAGAATCTATGATTAATGTCTGGAAGAAGGGAAAATAATAGAGGAAAGTAGTAAATTGTATCAGTTATAGATCATAAATGCAGTGTATATTATTTACCAATCAGTCTTTTTCTTAAGTGAAGGACATAGAGTAAGAAGAGAATAGGATAGACAGAAATATTTTAAAAATAACCTGTGAAGGGCAAGGGAATACTCTTATATGTAAAATGGAAAAGGATATTAGTTTGGAACAGAAGGCAGAATCCAAAAATGCATTGCTTATGAAAAAATTTAAAACATAAATGTTTACAGATTTAATATAAAGGCATAATTGGAGAAAAACAATATGTTTCAGCTGAATTGAAAAAGCAAGATTAGCGATCACAATATCAAACAAGGGAAAAACAAAAAACAAAAAAAGTTTAAAAAAACCCAAATGAACTATGTTTAAAGACACCATAGACAATGAATCAAGATCAATATTTAAAATAAATGCACCAAATGGCATAGCATCTAAATAAAATCTAAATATTAAAGAAAACGTTAAGTGACTTGCAGCTAAAATAAAATGTTCTATTATTGCTATGTGCAATAACTAAAGAAGAAACATTGACTAAATCTTAGCCTATAGCTACTTATATTTAATGAAAACATTGATGATAGAAAGGTTAGTTCAAGGACATTTCATTCATTCAATTTTTCTTCTAATGCTTACGTTAATGTTGATAGATAATCTAAAATAATGATTTTAGGATGCTTTGCTCTCTTTTCCATCTGTCTCACACTGTCTTTACATAAAATGAAGAAGGATTCACAAGTCTGAGGGCTATTTTACAATTTTCTTTATTTCAAAGGTCACATTGCCTAGATTCAAACTTCTGGCACATGGAATGAATTCTCTTTGCTAATTATATAGGAGAATGTGGCCAAAGTACATAATGGATAACTATGTTTAGGTGGAAATCTGCATTATTGGAAGGAATGCTAAGACTGCAGGTCAGTTTAATGATTCATTTAATATTCATTTTGCTTTGCCTATGTGTTAATATAAATAATAATCAGTAATGTATTAGATATTAGAGATGTACTATTTAATATAATACTGGTCCTTACCCTTATGTAGCTCACAATCTAGTAGATGGATAAATAGGCAGAGAGATAGATATCTTGGTAAAAGTTAATTAGCAATTTTTAAAACTACAATATTACAACACTAATGTAGTTTCTGCCCTAGCAAGAATGGTTTGAGCAAAAACAATTACATGACAATGAATATGCACTACCTGAAGGGGGGGTGAGCTGTATAATTTTTTTGAATAAAGGATATGTAAAAATAAATATTTTGGTGAAAATTTAGAGATATACATTAGGTTTAGATTATGAAAGAACTTAAAACAGCAATTTCAACCAGGATAATGACATCCTAGAAAAATAATGGACATTCTGAAAATTATTACTCTATTAAGAGATGAAAGGGACCTTAACATTAGCTAGTTCAATCTCTTTCCTTATAATTCTCTGCCTTAATTAGTTAATTTTTCACTTTTAGTAAAGATTCAATTCAATTCAACCAATTCAAGTCCATTGATTTGGAAATGACTATGAAAATTTTGATCCGTGAATAGAATGGAATAATACTGCATTGAAAGAAATGATAAATATAAAGAATGGAGGGAAATATTAATGTAAATGTATGTCAAATGAAGTAAACAAAAGGAGGGAAAAAATCCCATAGCAAACAAAACTAAAACAGTGTAAATTTAAAAAAAAAAAGCAACACTACCAACAAGTTGAAACTGAATGTAACATAATTGCTATGGCTCCGAAGAAGAGAGATTAAAATGTAGGGTTTTTTTTGTAGAAGGAGAAGGAAGTTATTATTATAAAGTATTGTATATACTGTTGGACTTGGTTGATGTGACAGATTTGCTATGGTACTTTTTTCCCCTTCTTTATATAAATTCATTGTTATAAGAGATCACTTTCTGTGTGAAAATAACATACAGAAAATCAAGTGAAATGAAAATAAAGGATATCAATCTGGAAGAAGGGAAAATAATAGAGGCAAGAAAGAGGGAGTAGATTGTATCAATTATAAATCATAAATGCAGTATACATTCTCTACACAACACTTTTTAAAGGGAAGGAAACAGTGAGAAGAGAAGAGGATAGGGAGTTATATAAATCAATTAAATCAATATTATGTGACTGTTTTGTATAAAAGATTGGATTAAATACTGTCTTCTTAGAGTATATAGATGAGTGGGTATAGGAGACATATAAAATATACTATTAATATGATATTTCATGCTTAATAGTATCATTTAAGGAGATTTGAAGAAGGGGAAGACTTCTGATAGGTAGAAATGTAGGGGAATACATTTCAGGTAAAGGAGAGAGCATGTGAAAATGCAAAATTAAAAAAAAAGGAAGGATGAGATTCAAGGTTTAGCAGTTTATTTTGACTGCTATCTATAGTTTATGGGGGGAAAAACAGGCTGATCAGATAGGAGAGGAATGGAATTATCAGGTTAAGAAGTTTGTGTTTAATTGATATCCAGGCTATGAGGAGTCCCTGAAGGCTTTTGAACTGATATGTGACTAGAGCAAAAGATAAACTGGAGAGGGGAAAACTAAAGAAAAGAAGATCATTTTGAAGGCTATTGACATATTCCAGTTAAGAGATATCAAAAGAAAGAAAAAAGGTCTCTCAATTAAGAGAATCACAAGGATTATATTAAAAAGTTACAGAGGTTAAGTAGGTGGCTCAATAGATGCTGAGCCCGTAGACAGACAAACCTTCTGCAGTTCAAATTCTACCTCAGAAATTTATCATCTGTGTGACTCTGGGCAAAGTACTTGTTTTATCTGCCTCAGTTTCCCCAACTGTAAAGTGGGGATAGTAAAAGTTAACTATTTTGTAGGTGTGTTGTGAGAATTAAATGATATAATATTTGTAAAGTGCTTGGTACATAGAAAGCACTTAATCAGCATCCATTCCTTTTCCCTTATGAAATTAGAGCTGGTAAGATTGGTGAACCAAGTGCAGATAGGAGTGGATTCAGATTTTAAGGAAAAAACAGTGAGATCAGCTCTGAAGAAAAACAAAAGCTAATGATAACCAAAATATCCAAGTTGGAGATTTTCATCTAGTAGTGGAAAACTGGACCAAAAAAGCAAAAAGTCTAGTCTACATGTTGCTACACAAACAAAATTATAATGTGGTTAGTAAGACCAATTAATCTATCTTTACTGTTGATGACAAGGCAATCTGCATTGATATTTTAATGTTTTTTTAGCTACAATTTTTATCTGTGAGGACTTGTCCTTTGCCTATGCAGAGGCCAACTCCTCCCTACTTTATACAGATATCTTCATGATTGCTATGAATGAGTAAACTGATCACCTGGAGGCTAACTTACAGGTGATAAACTCCAGGGAAGTCAAAGTAATTCACTATAGAGTACCAAGATTTAAAAAAAGAAAAGAAAAGAAAAGGAAAAGAAAAAAAAGAAAAGTTGTTCTCAGGAATTTGTTATATTTTTCAAATATGCCCAGAAATTCTTTCTTTCTAATTTCCATTTTTCACAGTGCAATTTAAGACTATTTCTTCCTATTTGTTCTTCAAAAGCAATCTTTTTTTTCCCTGTGTAAGAACCTGTTATAGATTTGAAATTTATTATGTTTTCATCATGATTTTCTTTATTAATTCCTTGTAGGTCATATTTTAATAAACAAGAGTAACTTTGTTTTTCCAACTCTTTTATCATGTTTATTGTCTTTAACATGTACATAGACTAAATGAAAAAAAATACATGAGAATGATTGAATATAAAAATGGGAAAATGTTCTCAAGAACCATGAAGATTAAAAAAGAGACACTATTTGAAAAAAAAAAGCACACACAATAATTGTTGCATTAGTAGAAACACCTTTATCCTACCAGGAGATCATTATACAGGCCAACAACAATACTATATGATGATCAATTCTGATCGACATGGCTCTCTTCAACAATGCAATGTTTCAAACCAGTTCCAATTGGTCAATGAATAAAGCCATATACACCCAGAGAGAGGGACATGA
Organism: Myrmecobius fasciatus; assembly: GCA_023553655.1. NCBI lineage: Eukaryota > Metazoa > Chordata > Mammalia > Dasyuromorphia > Myrmecobiidae > Myrmecobius > Myrmecobius fasciatus. The sequence goes on from JAJPUD010005301.1 coordinate 99,163, forward strand.
AATGTGGACCACAACATAACATTTTCATGCTCTCTATTGGTTTGCTTGCATTGTGTTTCCTTTCTCAGATATTTTTTTCTTGTAGATATGATTTTTCTTGCACAACAATGATATGTGGAAATATGTATACATATATTTGATTTCTCAAGTATTTTAACATAATTAACATGTTGATTTCTTGCCATCTGGGGGAGGGGTGGGGACTAGGGTGGAAAAATTTGTAACAGAAAGCTTTGTAAGGGGTCAATGTTGAAAAACTACCCATACATATGTTTTGCAAATAAAAAGTTTTAATTTAAAAAAAAAACAAAGAAATACCTTCATTCTGTCTGATCCACTAGGATATACATGCTCAAATAACAAATCACATTATTGGAATATCTCACAGCCAAAGTAAATATGAAAAATAAATGTAACAAATCTCAACAATCTCATATATTTCCACTCTATGTACTTGGAAATAATGAGGGAGAAGATGTTTATTGGTTTGTGTTTTGTGTTTCCCTTCTTTTCAGAAGACAATATATTATTTTATTTTTTATTTTTATTTTTCTCAAAGTTTATGTTTAAAAACTTTTCAAACTTTTTTTTCCAAATTCACCTTCTGACTCCTTAACTATTCTCCACTCTGAGAACACAAGCAACTTGATATATATTATAATGTGAAGTCATGCAAAACTTATCTATGTTGCAGAAGAAGACGTAGAAGAACAAGAATAAGAACAAGAAGATAAGGGGGGAATAGGTATGCTTTGATCTACATTCATAGTCAATTCAGTCTGTCTTTCTCTGGAGGTGAACAGCATTTTTTATCATATGTCCTTCAGACTTGTCTTGGATCATTGTATTGCTCAGAATAGCTGAATCATTCATTAATAGTTGATAATTCTTACAATATTTCTGTTACTGAATGGTCTTCTGGTTCTACTCATTTCATTTTGCATCAGTTCATATGTCTCCCAGGTTTTCTGAAACTACCAGCTCTCTATTTTTTATACCACAATAGTATTCCATTACAATCATATACTATAACTTGTTCGGCCATTACTATTTAGTGAGAATTCTCTCAATTTCCATTTCTGGACCACAACAAAAAGAGTTGCTATTTTTTGTACATTTTGTACATTTGTATATTAAAAATCTTTTTTCTTTGAAATATTTGGGATATATTGTATATATTGAAATATTTGGGATAAAAAATGAAATAGTGGTATTACTGGATTAAAGGGTATGATTTGTTTTATATCCCCTTCAACATAATTGTAAGATGTTCTCCAGAATGCTTCAATAAGTTCACATCTTCACCTAAATGTATTGGTCAACCAATTTTCCCACAGCCTCTTTAGCATGCTATTTTAGTCAATCTGTTGACTGGAATTGAGAGGTGGAATTTTAATTTTCATTGGGAATTAATTTTAATTTTTCTAGCCCATAATTATTTGGAACATTTTTCATATGATTATCAATACTTTTAATTTCTTCTAAAAACTAGCTGTTCATATCCTTTGAGCATTTATCAATTAAACAAAGATTCACAAACTTGTAAATATGACATATTTCTCTATTTTTTAATAAAGCCTTTACTTGAGAAACTTTTTCTAAAATATTTTCTACAGCTTTTTTCTTTCTAATCTTTTCTGGATTTGCATTGGTTTTGTATATGCAAAACTTTTTCATTTTAACATAATTAAAATTATTCATCTTATATCCTTTAATGTTCTCTATCTTTTGTTTGGTCATGAATTATTCCCTTCTCCATAGTTCTGAAAATTAAATTTTCTTATTTCTTTAATTTATTTGTAAAAATCACTGTTTTACATAAATCACCTAACTTTTTAAACCTTATCTTGACATATATTGTAGAATGCTGATTTATAAATAGTTTCTGACAAATTGCTTTCCAGTTTTCCCAGAAATTTTGGTGAAATAGTAAGTTCTTATTTCAAAAGCTTGGATCTTTGGGTTCATAAAAAAATAGATTTCCATGTTCATTTATTACTGTGTTTTGTGTTCCTAATTTATTCCACTGATCTATTACTCTATTTTGTAGCCAATGCCAGAATGTTTTGATGAATATTATATTGTAATATGCTTTGAAATTTGGGTACTGCTAGGCCACCTTTATCATATTTTTTTTTTGTTTTTTGATTCTCTTGTTTTTTTAACCTTGTCTTCATGTATTTCCTGAGTTTGTTTTAATGGGTAGACTCCAAAATATTTCATATTGTATGCAGTTATTTTAAATGGAATTTATCTATCACATCTTGCTGAACTTTTTTTGGTAACATATAATAGTAATGATTTATGTTAGTCTGTTTTTTATCTTGAAAATTTGCTGAAGTTATCTCAACTGTTCTTAGTTGATTCCTTAGAATTTTCTAGGTATGTCATCATATCATCTACCAAAAATAACTATTTTGTTATTTGATTGCCTACACTAATTCCTTCAAATTCTCTTTCTTTTGTTATTATTATAGCTAGCAATTGTCAAGTAAAAGTGGCATAATGTGCATCCTTGCTTCACTTCATAGCTTTGTGAGAAGTTTTCTAGTTTATCCCCATTACAGATAATATTTACTGATGATGTTGGGTAGCTAGTACTTATGATTTTAAGGAAATTTCCATGTATTCTTATGCTTTTTATTCTTTTTATGCACTTATTAATATAATCATAATTTTGTTAGTTTTGTTATTGATATGGTCAATTATGTTGATACTTTTCCTAATATTGAACAAGATCTGAAATCCTTGTATAAATCTCATCTGGTCATAATGTGAGATCACTCTGATAATTACTATAATATTCTCTCCACTATTATATTTAAAATTTTTATATCAACATTCATGAGAATAAATTGGTATGTACTGTTGCTTCTCTGTTTTTGCTTTTTATGGTTTAGGGATAAATACCAAATTTGTGTTTTTTTTAAAGGGATAAATACCAAATTTGTGGGTTTTTTTAAAGGAATGAATTATTATTTAAATGTTTGATAGAGTTCATATATGAATGCACCTCATCCTGAGGTTTTTTATGACTTTTAAAATATATTTTTCATAAATAAGTTTATTTAAGTACTCTACTTCCACTTCTATTTACAAAAATTTTTAGTTTTGTAAATACTCATCCATTTCACTTAAATTGTTTGATTTGTTAGCATTCAATTACACACAATAAGTACTCATAATTGTTTTAAATGAAACTTTATTGGTGATAAATATTCCTTTTTCATTTTTTATGTTGGCAACTTTTTTTCATTTTTCTTTTAAAAATTAGTCAGTGGCTTCTCTATTTTTTATTTTTTTATTAATACTTTTTATTTGCAAAACATATGTATGGGTAATTCTTAAACATTAACCCTTACAAAGCTTTCTGTTACAAATTTTCCCCCCTACTCCCCACCCCTCCCCTAGATAGCAGGATATCCACTATATGATAATTATGTTAGAATACTTAAATCAAATATATGTATAGTTATTGCCACACATCATTTTTTTGTTCAGGAGAAATCATATCTATAAGAAAGAATAATCCGATAAAGGAAATACAATGCAAGCAAACATCAATGGAGAACATGAAAATGTTATGTTGTGGTCCACATTTCACATCTCTCTCTCTGGGTGTATATGGCCTTCTTCACTGAACAATTGGAATTGGTTTAAAGCATTTCATTGTTGAAGAGAGTCATGTCCCTTAGAACTGATCCTCATATAGTACTGTTGTTGCCGTGTACAACGATCTCCTGGTTCTGCTCATCTCACTCAGCATCAGATAATGCAAGTCTCTCCAGGTCTCTCTGAAATCGTCCTGTTGGTCGTTTCTTACAGAGCAATAATATTCCATAACATTCATATACCATAATTTATTCAGCCATTCTCCAATTGACGGGCATCCATTCAGTTGGCTTCTCTATTTTTTTATAAAACTGAAAGTTTTACTTATTGTGTTCTATTCTATTAATCTCTGCTTTGATTTTTAGGGTTTCCAATTGTATCTTTAATTGGGGGAGCTGAATTTAACTATTTCTTTGTATGGGCGTTTTTACAATATATGCCTAAATTATTGTTCTATTTTTTTCCTATTTTATTGCTGTAAGCACATAGAGAAAGAAATTTTTCCCTACATACTTCTTTGGTTGCATCCCAAAATTTTGGTAGTTGTCTCACTGCTGTTACTCTTTTAATGAAATTTTTTCCTAGGATTTGTTTTTTGACCAGGTCATTCTTTAAGATCAAGCTATCTAGTTTCCGATTAAATTTTAAAATATAATTGCATGGCTCTTTATTGAATGTAGTATTTATTGCATGATATTCTGAAAGTCTGTATTTATTTTTTCTGCTTTTCTGCTTTTGCTTATACCCTAAAAGATGGTCAAGAATTTGTTTTTGTTTGTTTGTTTTAGGTAGATATTCTGTATAGATGAAAAAAGGTTTCATCTTTTTTCCCAATTCAGCGTTTTCCAGAGATCTATCATATCTAGCTTTTCTAAAATTCTATTTATCTCCTTAACTTTTTGTGTTATTGCATGGTTAGATTATCTAATTCTAAGTAGAGAAAGTTGAAATTTCACACTAGCATAATTTTACTATCTATTTCCTCTTGTATATCTTTTAAACTTTTCCTTAAAGAATTTGGATCCTATGCTATTTGGTGTATATGTGTTTAGTTATTATTATATTGTATATTGTACTTGTTAGCAAAATTTAGTTTCCCTATTTATCTCTTAAGAAAATCTATTTTGCTTTTTTTTATATGAGATCATGATGGCTGATTTTTTACATTAGCAGAAGAGTAATAAATTCTGCTCTAGTCCTTGTTATTACTTTTCATTTTCGTTTTTTTGTAAGCAAAATGTTGTTGGATTCCATTTTTAAAAATTTGTTTATTTTAATACACATTGCTTTATGAATCATGCTGGGAGAGAAAAATTACAGCAAAAGAAAAAAAACAATGGGAGAGATGAAATAAAACAGAAAAAAAGAAGTGAACATAGCATGTGTTGATTTACATTCAACCTCCATAGTCCTTGTTCTGTATTGAAATGGTATTTTCTGTCCAGAATCTATTGGGCTTCTTTTGAATTACTGAACCAATAAGAAGAATCAAACCTGTCATAGTTGATCACTACACATTCTTGCTGTTATTGTGTACAATTTATTCCTGGTTCTGGTTGTTTTGCTCAGAATCATTTCATGTAAGTCTTCCAAGGCTTTCCTAAAATCAGCTTGTTCATTATTTTTTCTAGAACAAAAATATTCCATTATCTTCATATACCACAACTTGTTCAGATACTCCCCAATTGATGGGCATGTACTCATTTTCCAATTCATTGCTACTACAAAAAATGCTGCTACAAACATTTTTTTCACATGTGGGTCCTTTTTCCTCCTTTGTGATTTCCTTGGGACACAAACCCAGTAATGTCACTGCTGGATAAAAGGTGATACATAGTTTTATAGCCCTTTAGGCCAGAATGGTTGGATCATTTCACAACTCCACCAACGATGCATTAATACCCCAGTTTTTTCATATTCCCTTTAACATTTATCATTATCTTTTTCTGACATTTTAGTCAGAGAGGTATGACATGGTACCCCAAAGTTGTTTTAATTTGCATTTCTTCTAATCAATAAGGATTTGGCTACAGATGGTTTTAATTTTGTCATCTGAGAATTATGTGTTCATATCCTTTGACCATTTATTAATTGGGGAATGATTTGTATTATAAATTTGACTCAGTTCTTTATATATTTTAGAAATGAGATCTTTATCTGAAATGGTGACTATAAAGATTTTTTCTCAACTTTGTATTTCTCTTTTGATCTTTGTTCTGTTGGTTTTGGTTGTGCAAAACCTTTTTGAATTTAATATAATCAGAGTTGTCTATTTTGCCTTTCATAATGTTCTCTTTGGACATAAATTCCTCCCTTCTCTAAAGATCTGATAGGTAAATTATCCCTTGCTCTCTTAATTCTTTTATGATATCATCCTCTATACTGAAACTATGTATCCATTTTGATCTTATTTTGATATGGGGTGTGATAAGTAGTTCTATGCCAAGTTTCCGATATATTATTTTTCAATTTTCCCAGCAATTTTTATGAAAAAGTGAGTTTTTATGCCATAAGATAGAGTTTGGGGAGTTATCAAATATTAGATTACTATAGGCCTTGATTATCGTGTCATGTATATTTAATCTATTCCACTAATTCATTATTTTTATTTCTTAGCCAGTATCAAATGGCTTTGATAATGGCTGCTTTATAATATAGATTTAGGTTTGGTGCTGCTAAAGCACCATTTTTGTATTTTTTTTCATTAATTCCCTTGATATTCTTGATCTTTTTTTCTTCCAGATTAATTTTATTTTTTTTTATTTCCACAAAATAATTTTGTCAGCTTGAATTATATGGATATTAATGCACATATAGTCTAATAAGTAGACCAATTTAGGCAGAATTGTCATTTTATTATATATTCAGCCTACTCATAAGTAATTGATATTTTTCCAATTGTTTATATCTTTCTTTATGTGTGTGAGAAGTGTTTTGTAATTATGTTCATATATTCTTGAGTTTGTCTTGGCAGGCAAACCCACAAATACTTTATTTTTTTACAGTTATTTTAAATGGAATTCCTCTTCCTATCTCTTGCTGATGGGCTTGGTCAGTAATATATAGAAATATTGATGATTTGTGTATCTTTATTTCATATCCTTCAACTATGCTTTCCAGTAGGTTTTTGAATGATTTTCTAGGATTCTCTAAGTATATCAGCATATTATCTGCAAAGAGATAGTTTTATTTCCCCATTGCCTATTCTAATTTCTTTATTTTTTCTTTTCTTATTGTTATAACCAACATTTCTAAGACAATGTTGAATAATAGTGGGGATAATGGACATCCTCATTTTATCCCTGATTTTATTGATAATGTGTCCAACTTCTCTTCATTACAAATCATGCTTGTTTAGGTTTTAGATAGAAACTGCTTATTATTTTAAGGAAAATCAACTTTATCCCTATGCTCTCAAGATTATCATATAGTTTCTGTTGGTTTTGTTATTGATGTGATAGATTATGGTAATAATTTTCCTGATATTGAACCAGCCCTGCATTCCTTATATAAATCCTACTTTTTATCTTGCTGATAAGTTGCTTGTATTTTATTTACAAATTTTGCATCAATATTCAAAAGGAAAATTAGTCTGTAATTCTTTCTCTGTTTTGGCTTTTTCTGGTTTAGGTATCACTATCATATTTGTGTCATAGAAGGGATTTGATGGTATTTCTTTACTTATTTTTCTAAACACTTTACATAGTATTGTAATTAATTATTCTTCAAATCTTTGGTAAACTTCAATTGTGAATCCCTCTGCTCCTGTTGATTTTTTTCTTAGGGAGTTCATTAATGGCTTCTTCGAGTTCTTTTTCTAAAATAGGAATATTTAAGTAATTTTTTTCCTGTTAACCTGAGAAATTTGTATTTTTGCAAATATTCATCCATTTTGATTAGATTATCACACTTCTGCCATACAAGTTTTTTTTTAGTTGCATGTCCATATCATTGATCTCCTTTTTCTCTATTTTATGCATGTAGCTATTTATAGGTATACAATTTATCTTAAGGACTGCTTTGCCTGCATCCCATAGATTTTGGTGTGTTGTCTCATGATTGCTATTCTCTTGGATGAAATTGTGGTTTGTTTCTGTGATTTTTTGTTTGATCCACTATTATTTAGAATCAGATTATTTAATTTCCATTTGGTTTTTACTCTATCTTTCCCTGGTCCTTTATTGAATATATTTTTATTGCATTGTAATCTGAAAAGAAAGAATTTACTATTTTTGTCTTTCTGCATTAATTGTGAGGATTTTTATGGCCTAATACATGGTTAATTTTTGTGAAGGTGCCATGTTAAGGTGCTGAGAAATTGGTATATTCCTTTCTGTCCCTATTCAAATTTCTCCAGAGTTTATCATATCTAGGTTACCCCCCTAGTTTCTTTCTTGTTCATTTTAGGATTAGATTTGTTTGATTCTGAGAGGGTAAGATTGATGTCCTTCATTAGCATCATTTTACTGTCTATTTCTTCCTGTAATTGGCTTAAAATCTTCTCTAGGAAATTTCTTGCTCTACTACTCAATGCATACACATTTAGTGACATTAGTACTTGATTCTTTATGGTACATTTTATCAAGATGCAGCTTCCTTGCTTTACTCTGCCTTCTTGGCTCCACCTCTAGAAATCCCTAGATTCTGGGGTTTAAACCATTCTGCTATTTGCTCTTGTTATCTGATGAGTATATCCCATTCACATTTAGTTATTAACTTTTAATTTTTCTCCATCCCATTTTTTCTCTCCTCTGTCTCTTTTTGTCTCTCTTTTTATCTCTGTTTCTCTGACCCTCTGGTCTCCCTCTGTCTGTCTCTACCTCTGTTTGTCTCTGTTTCTGTGTCTTTGTGTCTTTTATCTCTGTTTTTCTGTCCGTCTGCCTCTGTCTCTATCTGTATACCTTTTTTCTGTCTATCTCTCTTTTCCCTGTCTTTCCTCTTTCCCCCTTTCCTTTTGACAACTACTTTGAATCTATTATACCTTCTATTAGTTTCATTACTTTTGCTATCTCTGTCCAATCCTACTTCCCTGGAGGAAAGTTAGATTTATGTCCCTGAATGTGTATGGCATTCAATCTTTGGTCTATTCCAATGACAATAAAATTAAGATGTTTCCCAATCCTTTATTTTGTTCTTCATTGCAAAAAGCTCTTCTTTTTGTGCTTTTTTTATGTGAAAAAATTTTCAAGATTCTTCCTTTTCTTTTGGCATATCTTTATTTTTCACTATTTAAATTTATTTTTAAATAATATTTTATTATAATTTCATATTTACAATTAGAAATAAGACATATTACATTTTATATTATATGCTAAACAATATAATAAAATTAATGTAATTATAAAACATAATATTTTATTATAATTTTAAAAAATATCCCACTATAGTTTCCTGACATCTAATGCCCTCTGTTAATGGATACTCTTTCTAAGTGTCCTAATAATGATGAAGTGTTTAGGATTTACAAATATCATCTTTCTATTTTGCAGAGTAGAAAGTTTAACTATATTGAATTCTTATGCCTTATCTTTCATGTTTAATTTTCATATTTTTCTTGAATTTGTCTTTGAAGGTCAAATTCCATATTCAGGTCTGGTCTTTTCATCAGAAATGCTTGAAAATCCTTTATTTTGCTGCTGGTGTTGCAGTGGCGGGTCTTCACTGAGCTTTAGTCTTGACCAACTAAGTTATTGTGGCCTGGAAAATTATTTTACCCACAACTTTTGTTGGCTCTGCTATGCTCAAATTCAATGAGGCATTATTTTACATTTGTTTGGAAAGAAATTTAAAAAAGCCCAATTAAATTCCTGCCTCTGCTTTACCACCTTGCCTTAGTTCACTCTGTTTCCTTTTCACTAGAAAATGTGAAGAAATGAACTTAAAACAATTTATAAAGTAGCATTAAGAAATAAGAGAACAAATCACAAAATTCTCTGAATTGCAAACAATTATTTAACACAGCTCTCAGAAAATTGAGTTTGAGGGGGAAAAAGATTTATTTATTCATTCAGACCCATTCATTAAACAAATATGTATCAAAGGTTTTATATGTGTGAACCATTGCTAGATGCAGGTCATGATACAAGATGAAGTAAACTTAGGCCTTTATAGGAAGCAGGAGAAAAGATATGTACAAAAGTAAATATAGTATAGAATAGTTAGTAATATGAAAACAAGAAATATAAGCTACTATGAATTGAAAGAGACAGAAAGAGAGAGAGAGAGAGAGAGAGAGAGAGAGAGAGAGAGAGAGAGAGAAGGGTGGGAAGGAGATAGATAGAAAGAATAGGGAGAGAGAGGAGAAAAAAAAAGTATTATAGAAAGATACATGACTTAATTATAAATCTTATAATATCATTTCTATTTATGTTTTTATTGACAGTTAAATTGTACACTTAATAGAATACTAAACTTACAACTGAGAAGATCTGGGTTTATATCCTTTTTCAGACACTTGTTACATAGTTGTGTGATCCTGGAAAAGTTATGTAGTCTCTCTGTGTCTTATTTTCCTCATCTGTAAAATGGGGATGATAATAGGATTTATCTTGCAGAGTTATGAGTTAATATATGCAAAGTGATTTGCAAATCTTAAATCAATATTCAAATGTGACCTATTATAATAATACAAATGTCATATATGATATACATGAAAATCATCTATATGGATTTGTACATATATCTATGAAGTTACATATACAAGTGGAATTCCATAAATAATTTATGAAATTCATGATATCAGTGCTCTACATTGTGAAACTTTCACTATCTAATTTGGCATGCTCCCATAGTACTACATTGTCTCTGATATTAAATCTTAAAAGCTAGATCTTCGCTACTGCGCTTTTATTTTTAATTTTCAATGAAAAGTTGAAATATTATTAAGAATATGCAAAGTGAATTATTTGCAAAAACTTCTGAAAAACTTTGTGGGACAGAATCCCTTGAAGATTGTAGGCTTCTACTTATGTCTAATGTTTGCAGTTCCATTTATTTTTCTTCCATCAAAAATATACACATAATAAGGAGGTGATTTTACATGTGGAATTCCAAATTACTACTTTTCAGTAATGAAAATTAAAGAGGGCACTTAGACTAGCTTTTTGAATGATATGATGAATGTTAACAACAATTTGGGGATTCTAAGATTTGTTGTCCTAATAGCTTGGCATGCATCTAAAGTTATTTCAACATATATATATATATATATATATACACACACACACACAAACATATAAAAGCATGTGTGACTATGAGTTTTTATATACATTATATCCTATATAAGTCCTATTAAGATTTAGGTCATTATCCATACAACTCAACCCCTATTTAAAGAAAAAATCAAAGAAAACTTGTGCAAATGAATCAGGGGAATTCCTTCCTAACTCAGGGGAAAAAAAAGAGATGATATAACACATATTATGGATCAGATAAGTCTCACGTTTGCAAAGATGACAATATTTCTATTTTAGTCCATTGAGGTCCTAATTGGTTAGTAAATAAAGGTTTATTGAGCAATTTACATTTACAAAGTATGAAAAAGAATGAAGAATGAAACTTTTTAATACTATTTTGTGGTCAAGAAAACAAGGGATGAAAGAGCTAGTAAAAAAGCCATTCAATTTTGATTTAGCATTATTCTCTAGCTAAGAGCTTGATCATTAGAGAAAAATAGGTAATGGTTAATTAATGATGAATGTAACATTTTCTCTCTGTCTCTCTGCTGGTAAAAATGTCTATTTCTCTTTCTCTCCTATCCCTCCTTCTCTCTCTCTCTCTCTCCCTCTCTCTCTCTCTCTCTCTCTCTCTCTCTCTCTCTCTTCCTCCTTCTTTTTTCTATTTGCCTTGTCTTGCTTTTTCTCCTCTCTCACTCCCTCTTTGCTTTCCTCCTTTCTCCTCCTTCCCTTGCTCCCTCCCTCCCTTCTCTCCTCTCTTCACTCCTTCCTCCTTCTCTTCCTCCTTTCTGTTCCTCCCTTCTCCCCTTCCTTCCTTCCTCCCCTCCTTTCTCCCTCCCTCCCTCCTTTTCTCTTTTTCCTTCTTTCTCTTTCCCTTCCTTCCTTCCTTCCTTCCTTCCTTCCTTCCTTC